>BMAO01021888.1:0-18049 GCA_019973975.1 Trichonephila clavata
TTTTTATTTTTTTTAAATGATTCTTTATAATAAAGAAAAAAGCAATACGGAATTAGTTTTTAAAACAATGTTGTTGTTCAATAATAATCCTAGAATAATGGGGGGGAAAATACTTACCAATGGCCAAAGAAAATTTGCTTTACCCAAACAAAAATATTACATGGACACATATACTATTGTTGAAAAGCGTCGTATAGAGGGCGCTGCTCTGTAACGCGAAACTTTTGTTTTTGGATGTGTAGGAGCTCAGTGGCAGGTGAGCTACCATTTGGTACAGTTGTAATCTGTAATTGAAGGGTGGTTGCCCTAATAATACAACCTAAGTTTTAATCATATATGTTTAATGTTCGTGTCATGTCCGTGTCGTCCAGCAATAAAACCTTATAAAAGACAAAAAAAGTTCGTCTTCATTCTACCACTGAATTCACCAGACGTATCAGTGGCGCATCGGCCGTCAAGGTTCTACGACATCTAAACTGTGCCCAGGGTTGAGGTAAGAGTTTAAAATATTTGATTTTAAATTTGAAGATTTGATAGTAATAATTGCAGTCTTGGGTACATTTATATTGACACGAAATAATGGAGGAACAATTAGATAGATTAAAACGTAAGCGAACTGCGCTGAGAACATTAACTACTAAGCTAATTAAGAAAGTTGAAGATAATTTAGAAACGAATGATGACAAGGATGAATTATGTGATTTGAAGGAATTATTATTAGAAAAGAAAAGTAATTTAAAAGAAATTGATAACTCAATTCATTCATTAATAGAATTAGAGTCTTTAGAAACGGATGTAACGAACTCAGAGGAATATCAGGAAAAATGTTCTCGAGCTGTGAAAAGAATAGAATTCCTGATGAAAGCAGGATTAACCTGAAAAGTGCTCACAGTTCAGTAAAACTTCCCAAACTAGTATTAGAAAAATATTCAGGTGACCCAACAAAATTTACAGAATTTTGGAATAGTTATGAAAGTACGATAGATAAAAATGAAAGCTTAAGTAAAGTAGAAAAATTTGCGTATTTAAAAACATTACTTATAGGTCAAGCACATAATGTCGTAGCTTCACTAGAATTAAATGAAAAGAATTATGATGAGAGCATAAAAGCTTTAAAAGAAAGATTTGGAAAAAAAGACATTATAATTAGTCAATTCATGAATAAATTGTTAAAACTAGAATCGGTAAAGAATTCAAATAATGTTAAAGCTTTAAGAAATTTATACGATGAAATAGAAATTGCTGTTCGAAACCTGGATTCTCAGGGAGTTACGAAAGGATCATTTGGTCAATTATTAATACCAATTTATTAAAATCTATTCCAGAAGAATTTGTTCTGGAATTTAATAGAAGGAAAAATTCAAAAGAAGACATAAGCGTGACAGATTTATTGAATTTCATTAAAACCGAAATAGAATGTCGTGAAGCGGCTAGTTCTTTGACACAAGAGAAAACAAATACATGGTCTCCACGTTTCGAACAGGCAAAATATGAAAATAGAAAAATGTCTAGAAATGTACCCACGGCTGCGAGTTTCAATACTGTTGACAATCGTGTGTGCATCTTTTGTAATCAATGCCATTGCTCATTTTCTTGTTATAAGAGTGTAAAGAAAAATTATATAAATTACGTAACGAAAATCGTTGTTATATTTGTTTCCGGAAGTATCATATTAGTAAAAATTGTAAAAATAAAAGTAATTGTCTAAAATGCGGACTTAAATCGCATCATGAATCAATATGTACTAATAGATTAAATCAAAACAACAAGCGAACAGCTTCAAATCAAATTGTCAATCAAAATATTGAAAACCCGCAAAGTAATCTCGTAAAAGAACCAATTAACTCTCCGGATGAGCATTCTCTTTCTGTTATTCAAAATAAATCTTTATGTAAAAAAGATCCTTTATTACAAACATGTTCCGTACTAGCTTTTCATGAGGAAAAAATTGAGTTAACTAATTTAATTCTAGATTGTGGTGCTACGCGAAGTTTTATACATGTTAGTTTAGTGAAAAAATTAAACTTAAAAATTATAGGAGAAGAAATACTTTCTGTTTTTTCCTTCGGAATGACTCATGCCACACCCAAAACATACTCCGTTGTCGAGCTGTTTATTTCGGATATGAAGCAAACAAACAAAATAAAAGTTAGCTGCCTCGTTACTGAAGTTATAACGGCGGCAGAGGTCACTGCCCCTTCGCGGTTGACACTAAAGGCTATGAACAAGTTAGGGTTACACATTGCGGGGTTGTCCGAGACCACAGTGGGAATTCTCATTGGGGTGGATCACTATTGGCAAATAGTAAGAGGTGAAAAGGTCAGAATAGGGAAGAAATTTATGCGATTTCAACTCGTTTTGGTTGGGTACCGGCAGGTTACAAGATCCCCCCTACACACGGGAGGGAGAATTCGAAACTCAAAACAGTGCAATTATAAATTTTTCTTCTTGCGTGAAGGACTCTTTAAGATCCTTGTGGAGTTTAGATTTGATGGGAATTACTGACAACCAAACTGTTTCTAAGGAGGAAAGGGAGATAATTCAGGGTTTCGAAAGGCAAATACAATTTGAAATAATAGATATTCTGTTGGCTTGCTATGGAAGGCGGAAATGGGTCAGTTAGAAAATAATTTCGCAGTTGCATTTAAGGCGATTTGAAAATCTTAAGAATAGATTAAATAGAAATCCCGATATTCTTGAGCAGTATAAAGGAGTAATAGAAGAGCAAATTAAAGAGGGTATAGTTGAGGAATGTTCAGATGAAGGATGTGATTCGTCGTATTTTATGCCACATAGAGAAATACTTAAACGAAATGAAACTACGAGTTGTAGAGTTGTTTATGACGCGAGCTCTTCACGATCTAAAAACGTAAAATCCCTTAATGATTTTCTAGATATTGGGCCTAATTTGTCCCCTCTTGTATTGGACGTAATTTTAAATTTCGCAAATATGAAATTGCTTTTAACGGAGATATTGCCAAAGCATTTTTAATGATAAGTATCGCGGAAAAGGATAGGGATTATTTAAAATTTCTTTGGTATGGTAAAAGTGAAGATGAACAGAAAATTTTAAGATTTAAACGTCTTCCATTCGGACTCTGCTGTAGTCCAGCAATTTTAGCAATGACGATAAAATATCATATAAAAAAATTTGTAAATAGAAATCCGGAAGGTTATAAAATGCTCGATTCATCTTTATATGTAGACGATTTGTATTATGGCGCAGACACAATAAAAGATGCATTTAGATTGTCAACAGACGCAATTAAAATTTTCTTAAATGCTGGGATGGATCTACGGAAATTAAGATCCAATTCCTCGGAACTTAATTCTTTATGGATTGAAAAGGGTTTCAATGTGGGATTGACTAAAGAGTCAAAAATTTTGGGCATGGTTTGGACCCCAGAAATGGACGAGATAAAATTAAATTGTGAATTTTTAGAGAATTCATTCAATCGTATTCCTCAAAAGGCTACTAAGAGAACTATTCTTCAGACTGTAGCGAGAGATTACGATCCAATGGGATTGTCTCAGCCCTTTACGATGATGATGACAATCATGTTACAAAAAATATGGACTGCAGGACTTGATTGGGATGAAACCCAACCAGAGGAGATGAGGAAGCAAAGACATGTCAACGAGGAGAGTGTTGTGAATGAAAAAAGATCTAAGGACATTCATTCTCTTACCGCTACTATTCGAGACATTGAAACTTCGACTTTGTTGGATTTGACCCGATTCAGTAGTTTATTGAGAGTTCATCGAATCACGGCGTATGTCATGAGATTTATCAACAATACTCAAAGAAAATCCATCAATTAAAAGGCCGTTAAGTTCAACTGAAATTTCAAGTGCCGAGCGCTATGGGTGAAAGCTATTCAACGAAAACACTTTCGAAAGGAGACTCTAGATCTTTCTCAGGGAAAGTCTCTAGACAAGGCATCTATAATTTATTCGCTTAACCCAGAGCTAGATATGCATGGTCTTCTGCGTCTAAAGGGAAGACTTCATTTCTCTGATCTAGATTTCGGAGAAAAACACCCATTGTTGCTACCTAACAAGGATAGGTACAGTGAATTAGTAATTCTACATGCCCATAAACATTTACTTCATGCTGGTGTTGAGGCTACTTTAGCCCAAGTCAGAGAGAAGTTTTGGATTGTAAAAGGACGCCAATGTGTCAAATCTATTTTAAGTAGGTGTTTCTTGTGCAAAAAATACACAGTACGTCCTGGTAACCAAGAAATCGCCCCTTTGCCACCAGATCGAGTTTTGGAATCACCTCCATTTGCAATTTCAGGATTGGACTTTGCAGGTCCCTTTTTCATAAAAGACAGTGATAAGAAACACTACCTGCTGTTGTTCATATGTGCAACCACTCGAGCCTTGCATCTCGAACTTCTTCCTTCAATGAGCACAGAACAATTTTTTGCTTGCTTTCCGCAGATTCATTTCCCGACGTGGACTCTGTTCAACAATTTACTCAGACAACGCTAAAACTTTCAAGCGTGCTGAGTTAGAATTGAAAAAAATTTTGGAGATGTATGCTACATCCATCTGTACAAGATTTGTTTTCAACTCATGGTATAACGTGGAAATATATTGTAGAAAAAGGAGCATGGTGGGGAGGGTTCTGGGAGAGGCATTTCAGAACAATTAAAACTTAATTACGAAAAATAATTGGCCGTTCTAGTCTTTCTTTGAACGAGCTAGAAACTGTATTCATAGAAATCGAAGCCATGATAAATTCAAGGCCAATAACTTATATCTATGATGACCCTTCTGAGCCCTCACCACTAACTCCTGCACATTTCTTAATAGGTAAACGCGTTTACTTTCTCTTCCAGTAACAAGAGTATCCAGAGAAGACCTTACTGGGTCTAGACTTTCTTTACTTAAGAGATATAGACATCAGCAAAATTTATTAAATCAGTTTTGGAATCGTTGGAGGAAACACTATTTGCTATCTCTAAGATCTATGAATATATGTCCTCCTTCTAAAGTAACTTGTCAATTTAAGGTTGATGATGTTGTACTCATACATGATGACCGCTTCCCTAGGAATCTGTGGTCAATGGGTAAGATTATTGAAACTTATACTGGAAGTGATGGTAAGATTCGCTCTTGTCTTGTTAAAACTAAAAATAATGCCATAAGAAGACCAGTTCAATTGCTGTATAATCTTGAAGTATAATTATTAATTTAATATGAATTTTGTAACTAATTGAGTTATTTTCTGTAATCTATATATTTACGATTTTATCATATATTAATTTTTTTCACTTTGTTAATGTGAATTTTTAATGAATGTTTACATACTTTGCTTTTATATTTTGTAGAATGATTAGTATTTTGTATTAAGTAATTGAATGTGTAATTTGTTGTGTATGTGTGTATCTAAATATCGTGATTTTAATTGTAATGTAACATTGCTTAGTTAGTGTTAGAACTTTTTATTGTTTAATTTGTTATTGTATTATGTTTTGTGTGAACTTAAAAGTTCACAGGTGGGGAGTGTTGAAAAGCGTCGTATAGAGGGCGCTGCTCTGTAACGCGAAACTTTTGTTTTTGGATGTGTAGGAGCTCAGTGGCAGGTGAGCTACCATTTGGTACAGTTGTAATCTGTAATTGAAGGGTGGTTGCCCTAATAATACAACCTAAGTTTTAATCATATATGTTTAATGTTCGTGTCATGTCCGTGTCGTCCAGCAATAAAACCTTATAAAAGACAAAAAAAGTTCGTCTTCATTCTACCACTGAATTCACCAGACGTATCAACTATTAGCATGAAAAACAATATTCAAAAATTCTCCCTTTTGCTACCAAGGGAAATTTTCCCTGTCCCTCACGATGTCAGCGCCCCCTGGAGATTTCGATTACTTTTAACATTAGGATGTTCGCCGTCCCTGTACATGAGCAATTTATGTATCCTTCATGTAAAGAGAACCGATGTCCTTTCGCAGTGTCGAAAAAACAAGAACAGTACTTGGTATCACAATATGATAACCAGGCAGGCCTATTAATAGCCACCTTTCCCAATTAACCATTTAGGTACAACAGGTAGCACTGTTTCAACAAAGGCTGCTTGAATTATTTATTCTTTCTGTTTTATTTATAAAAGTGGTGTTTATAATTTATAAAAAATTCTTTTTCGTTGAAACAGTTGGACTTCATCAACAGTTAGCTAGCTGTCCATTTCATGTTTTAAAAAGATTTAAAGTAATATAAAAAGACAAAAAAAGGGGGGGGGGATTTAGTTATTTGCTTTGAAGAAATTGTGCAACCACAGTTCTATTTTAATAAAGTCAAGCATTTTAGCAATTTTTGATAAAAATATTAATATTGCATCCAGAAAGCGCATCATACAAAATCCTAACCCTATTATTAAATACATAATTCTTACTAAAGTTGTTCTCTCAGGCAAAATTATACAAATTTAATAGTACTATTTTTTTTATTAGAAATACTATACAAAATAATGAACCCTATTCAAAATACAGTAAATTTTTACTACATGTTGGCAATTTTTATAATTTTTAAAAATATATTTCAGAAATATTCTCTCTCTTTTTCAGAGACGTAATTTTATTTTGTAAAATTCATACAACTCGGTTTAGTCAAATGAACTTTTATCATATTAATATCTCCTATCACAAACCTCATATATTTTGCATGAATATTAGGAATGAATAATAAATGCCCTGCTAGTAAACAGAAAAAAATTTTCTTGTATATAAATCATAGATCATAGACATTTTTAATTACCACAAATCATTTTACTTATAATTTACAGATTAATCTGGAAAGTTTTACTATTTAAAATGATGGCCTGTTATTAGTGTAACACCTTACATGACATCTAGATGGCGTTGGCTATTGTGAAATTTTGGGTGTACAAATATTTTTCTAAGGGTTCCCAAGATAGGCAGTAAATTTCTGTCTTGGGTACTCTTTTAAATAAAATTCTCCCCTCAGCGAAAGGGGAATCTGGCTAAGGATGGGGGGGGGGGTCACAATCGTAAAACCGGTGAAAAAAAGCTAATTCTTTTTTTTTTTCAGGGGGAAGGGGGTTCAAACAGCAGCAAATCTTGTCCATGGAAGAGTTATTTCTGGACAAAGATCAGAGGTGAAACTTTTTCTACTCATGGAACCCTTAGAACTGTAAAATGTTTTCGACAGTGTTGGATACAGAGGCTGCGTAAGGAGTGGGCGGTGTGTGCCACCACCCACGGCCTCGCGCCAGAAAGTCGAACTAAATTAAACGAAAAGCAAAGAAAATCCAGAAATACACGCCACAAGATTTTTATATTTAATAAATTAGAAAATTCTCAGTTCTTTTCACCATAAGATATCGAAAATTTTATGTATCGACTTTTAAAAATAAAGATATTCCATTTATCGGTGCATTAAAGCATATGTGTGAATAAATAATTCGTGAAAATATTATTTTCCATTATCTTTTATTAAAAATTTCTCAACTTTGTCGTTTCCGCTCATTCGTTCATAAATAGTGTTGCACCATTAGCTGCAGTTGAGCTGCTATCGCGAGGAGTTTCCGGTCGGAGACAAGGCATAGTTCGAGACTTCCCATCAGTAGTTAGCCAATCGAGGTAACACATGCGGACACAGTCTCCCTAATGTGTTTCTTACTAGATTATAAATTTTAAAAGTATTTGATGTGAGAATAAATAATAGTGGTACTGGGCATTTTTCATAATTTATAAAGGGTGATAAGGGGAATCTAGTGCAGCAAAAAGAAAAAGAAAAGCGGAAAGAGTTGTATCTAACCAGGTTTAAAGTTCAGGTATGAGGAAATTTCTGGGTCAGGACTGAATCTGGCAGTAGAGAATCAAATTAATCGGTTCCTTCGACTTCTCAACAAAATTTATCCGCATCCGATAGAACACATTTGGGATGTCATGGGACGGCAGCTCAGAGTTCAAAGACCACCAATTCGCTATATCTCGGATTTTCGGTACCGTTGCTTAAGCATCTCGTACAATCTGTCTTCGGACATCTACTAAGGACTTGTGGCATCCATGCCAAGGCGGGTTGAAGCTGTGTTGCGCGCCAAAGGAGGGCTAACTCCTTATTGACATGTGGTCATAATGTTTTGGCTCTTGCGTGTAAGTCGCATTTAAGAAGAAGAGGTTGAGATTAGTTCTTCGCCTGTGAGCAGAGATACCAGGAACGTAGTGAAACAAGCATTTTCCAGTTTTGACCAGGATTGTGTACGTTTCCCAAGATAGATGCTGACCGGTCATGATATAGTTCAAAGCGGTCCCACACGGCAGTTAAATAACAGTGATGAATATTATCCTAATGACGATGATCATAAATACTCTCTCTCTCTCTCTCTCTTCCACTATTCATTTCTCAAGAAAACTAAACAATGGCGAATCTTAACGTCGTCGCTGGTTGATTTATTCAAGGTCTAAAAATAAAGTTTTCTGTTTTCCATGCAGACTATTTAGTAATAAGAACATATGGCCTATATGTTCCAAAGTATAACATTAGAGAAGGGAATAAAGCACGGAAAAACATTAGACCGAGAAAACACGAAAGACGAATTCTTGAGTCTCAAAAACATTGGTACAATTTGTTTGAGAGATTAACTGATATACAAGGGGTGATCAAATGAAAAGGTACGAAACGACACGGTGGGTACAAATATAGACTTTATTCAAAATATACACCATAGGCCTGAGCACAACGATCCCACTGATGAACAAGCCGCAGGATTCCTTGTTCCCAGAATTCCTGTGGCTGTGACGAGACCCAGTCCTTCACAGTGTCCTTGAGTACGTCGTCCGAGTTGAAGCGCTTTCCTTTCAGGTGTTTCTTCAGTGGACCAAACACATGGAAATCGCAGGGTGACATGTCCGGACTGTAGGACGGATGGTCTAACGTCTGCCATTGGAACTTGTCCAGTTCCATTTGTGTGACTCTGGAGACGTGTGGACGCGCGTTATCATGGAGCAGAACCACACCCTCCGTGAGCAGCCCCGGTCTTTTGTTCTTGATGGACCTGCGTAGGCGTCGGAGTGTCTCACATTACACATCGGAGTTAATGCTTTTTCTGAGCTCGAGTAATTCTGTGCTCGCCTCATTTGGACGCCGCTTTTTATAAGAGCCTTTGCTCTCTCCTGCGCATGCGGGCACCCGCGCATGATCCGATCCCAGTCGTAGCTGGATTTTGTTTCTGGAGCACCTAGCCCGTTAGGGCTTTTATCTCCTGTCTTAGGGTGATACAACATGAGAGAATTAAAAACTTGCCCATTTATTATAAAGAATGACTTAATGAAATTTTAAAAAAGATTTAATATAAAAGTAGTTACTGAGAAAAATAATTAGGAATAGTACAACTTTAGAAAATTAAAGAATTACATTATGTAGAGAAAAAATTTTACTTGCGGATTAGCATTTTTAAAAATATATTATTTCCTAACCGCCCAGAGGGGGGTAGCAGCTTATCTTGATATGTTATGGGTGTAATAAAGGAGGTTCTCTTTTCTCGCGGGGCGAGAGGGTAACCTGTTGTGTGTAGGATGTAACCAGAGTAACCTGTTGTGTGTAGATGGAATAGTGTGATTGACTACTGACCCGTAGGTTTTGTCGCCGTGTCCGCTGGTGAGTGCTGCCCTCTGCCTTACAGCTTTGGAGCTACTCTGATTGGGTGTTGTTGTCTGTTGTGATTTATGATATTTAATTTAATGTAGGAGATATCTTGATAAATGTAATTATGGGAGAAATTGTTTCATTTAAATTAGTTTAACAGGATGTTTCTGGGTCTGTGTGTGGTGTGTGTCGGTGTGTACTTCTCGATCTTTTGGATCGAGGGATTATCAGATGTGTCTATGTTTTTAAAGAAGTTTACCGACAGTTTTTGCATGAACTGCCGGATAGTTTTAAATTTAATCGCGCGTCTGAGATCGGCATTTCTCATGTACCAATCGGCACACAAGATTTGCCTTAGTGTTTTGTTCTGTAGTATTTCTAGTTTATTGATGTGTATTTTAGCTGCGAAACCCCAAACTGGGCAGGCGTAGGTAATAATTGGTCTTAGAAGTAAGGAAAAAAATAAGTAGTTTATTAGATCTGCTTAATTTAGATCTTTTATGCAATAACGGGGTTAGCGAGGTGACTTTCTTAATAAAGTTACCTCGTATTTGTGTTACGTGTTGTTTGAAAGTGAGTCTTTTATCCAACGTAACACCAAGATACTTGGTGTGCTGAGACCAAGGGATATGTTCGTTGTGTAAGAATATTTTTGTCTGATTTATTTTGTAATTCTTAGTGAAGAGGACGGCCTCCGTTTTTGCAACATTTAGTGCAATTTTCCATCTGGAGAACCAGTCCTCTAGCGCTAAGAGGTGTCGGTTTAGTGCTCTGGCGATGAGTTTTAAGTCAGTATGGGTAGCCAAAATTGCTGTGTCGTCTGCGTACATACACAAAATTGTGTTGTCGTGGAGCGGTATGTCGTTCACATAAATATTAAATAAGAAGGGGGAGATTAAAGTTCCCTGGGCCACCCCCGCCTCAGTGGGTCTGGGGGTGGAATACGTGCAGTTAATTTTGACTTTGAAGTTTCTATTTCTGAGGTAGGAAAAAATTAGTTTCATCATTTGGGGGGGGGGGAAGTTATAGCGAATTAATTTATATATGAGTCCTTCGTGCCAAACGCGATCGAAGGCTTTTTGTATGTCTAAGAAAACCGCACCAGTCGATTTATAATTTTCAAAACCGGACTTAATCTTTTCCACCACTCTTAGGAGTTGGTGGGAGGTCGATAGTCCGGGTCTGAAACCGTGTTGCTCAGGGATGAGCAAATTCCTCACGTTGGCGTGGTCATACAATCTTTTTAATAAGATTTTCTCAGCAATTTTGCTGAGAATCGGGAGTAAAGATATGGGGCGGTAACTTAATGCCTGCGTAGGGTCTTTACCGGGCTTGAGTATTGCTATGACTGCTGCGGTTTTCCAGAGACGAGGAAAGTAACTTAGCTTGAGGATATTTGCTATGATGTTAGTTATTTCAAAAATTGGGAGCAGCGGGAGGTGCTTTATCATCTTATTGGTGATATTGTCCATACCCGCTGCTTTATTAATATTAATCTTGCTTATGTAATCAATGATTTCACTAGGTAGTGGGGGTGGGGTGGGAGGAATGTTAATAAAGTTATTTTCATTTTCTAGATAGTTGTGAACGACATGTGTAATTGCCCTATCAGTGTCATTTGAGATATTATTAAGTTTAAACTGATTTTGTAGTGAGTCGGCAATGAGCTCACACTTGTCTGTGTTACTATATGCAATTTTGGCTTGGCCGTTAAGGGCTGGAATCGGGGGTGCTTTCTTCCTGAATTCACGGGTGGCTTTCCATAGGGTGCCGTCTTCCGGATCCAGGCAAGCTAGTGATTCCTCCATTTGATTTTGTGTGAAATTCTTTATTGTGTTTTTTATTTTCTTTTGAATTTTATTTAAAGTGTTTTTGTCAGCAGGGCTCCTCGTGAAGTGCCAGTATTTTCTGGCTCTGTTGCGTTCCTTGAACAACTCCTTGAGGTCCCTGCTTATGTAAAAGGTGTCATTATTTCTAATTGGTTTGGATGCATTTTTGTGTGCTTGTTGTAGTTTTTGAGTGAAGGCGGCGACCTGGGTGTCTATGTCTTCTGGTGTGTTTGCATCTATAATGTTAAGGTGTTCGGGGTTAATTAAGTTATTTGTGTAATTATTCCAGTTTGTCTTTAATTTTGTGTGCCTTTTATGAAGGATATTGGAGAAATTTGTGTTGTTTATGAAGTTGAACGTGACTGGGTTGTGATCGGAGCTAAGCTCCGATCTGGATTCCGTGAGGCACGGCCAATCAACGTTCAATGCGTCATAAACTGGCATTTGAATTTTTCAAAAGAGAAGAAGACACTAAGAAATCTGGAAACTTCATTGGCTTATTTAAATTGATATCTAAGTATGATCTTACGTTACGGGAACACATAAATCGCATTGATAATAAACAACTTGCACACCATTATCTAAGCCACGATATTCAAAATGAATTTATCACAATCATGTCAAACACAGTTATCAGTGAAGTTACTGATTGGATAAAAGAGGCAAAATATTATTCTTTTATACTCGACTGAACTAGAGACTGTAGTAGAATTTAACAAATGCCAGTCATCTTAAGATATTGTAGTACATCAACTGGAAGTATAGAAGAAAACTTGATCGGATTTCTTGCTGTCACTGAAATGACTGAAGAATGTTTGACTATTGCATTACTATGAGAGATAGAAAAAAATAGCTTAGATATTCAGAACTGTCGTGCACAAGGATACGACAATGGTGCAAATATGGTAGGCATAAATAGTGGAGTTAAAACTCGAATATTAAATATAAATCCCAGGGCATTTTTACACCTTGTGGTTGTCATAGCTGTACTCTGTTATTGGTAGACGCAGCTAATTCGTTAGTAACAACAAATTTTTTTTTCCAGAAGATTTTTCTTGTTGTTTTTCTCAAGTTCCAGCAAACGCTAGAAAAATTATCAAAGATAAATAAAAGCTTCCTATTAAACCTTTATCAGATACAAGGTGGGAAAGCAGAATGGACTTAATTCGCGCCTGAGCGACGCCAAGCGGTGAATCAAGTGACAACCGTGGCAACATTTGCACATGTTATTTATTCCAGTGTTAGAACATGTACGTAAGTTGTTAACATTCTTGTGCTGGAATTTTATCTAATTAAAATATATATAATTGTATTTTATGCATTATATTTTCTAGTGTATATATTTGTTAGGAAAAACTTGCAACAACTCTTTGATATAATTTTTGTTTTATTCTAATTTATTTATCTAATTCGGTATTCGTCTGCTTCAAATAGTGTTAGCTGGTATATTTATTTAGGTTGGATCCTAGCACCTGGTACACAGCTAATAGTTATTTTAATTCTTAATTAATTTAGTAGTTATTAATTATATATTTTTGCGCAAGAATGGTTTACAGTATATAGGATCAATACAACTTCTTTTAAAAAACTTCAAACTGTTTGACTATCGAATAACAATTGTATCATTTCCTTAAAAAGAACTCACTATTATTATCAAATACAGTGTCAGTTAAGTGTATATAATATAAAAAAAAAGTCTATTTATAATTTTAATTCATAATTCAAAGTCAAGAGAAAATATTTATTCTGAAGTAAAACAATTTGATGATAATTTGTGAAAGGAATGTTTACAAAAATGAAATAAATTTTTCTTTGATTTTTACATTTCACAAATTATTGATTTCTAAATTATTAATAATTATTCTTTACTGTTAAAAATTGATGTCATTTCTTTCTTTGAATTAAAATAAAATATTCTTAAGGGGAATGATACCATCGCAAAAGGCAACAATTTTTAGAAATGATCAAATTTAATTTGATGATTTGTTGTTATCTTATTTTTTTTTGAAGTGCATGTTAAATTTGCAAAAACGTTTGTTTCTTGAAGCCTGTGTATATAGAATATTAGGTAATATGAAAGTCTTAGATAAATGTAGATAATTATCTTTTAGTGAAAGTGTATTTTTTCCATCGCCCCCCCCCCCCCCATTTTATACATAAAATATTAGAATTGATATGGTATTTATCCTGTGATGAAAATGAATTTTTTAACACTATATTTACATCACGTTTGCCTACCTACACTTAAAATTCGAATGAATATTTTATTTTACTGTGGAACAGTTACTGGATGAAAATGAATTTTATTTTTACACTGTATTGCATATAAATTCTTTAAATATATGTATGTGTTTTACGATATTATGGAGCATTTAAAGATATTTGAAATGTTTCTAATAAAATAACATTCTCCATCTTTGACTGTCTGATTTACTTAGCAATTGTTCTTTAAAAATGTTTGGAATTTTTTTTTAGAAATGGTTGTCTAAAGTAATAAAAGAAAACACCATTTCATTTTTTAGTCAAAGCAATGATTCATATTAATATATAATTTTCAGGATATATTCATTGTAATGTCATTATCCATTATCATGAGTTATTTAATTACATATAAAGTACATAATCAGGGCTAATAATTAACTAAATGATTATAATGAGTTATTTCCACATGTATTAACTGTTTTATAATACTTTTCTCTAAGTTACAGTCACTATACCAAATGCTCTATAAGGACATTAAAATTAATAAAGAGTTACCTTCAGTCATGCATGTGTACAGAATGCTTAAATTCCCTTGTTATATTAAGCATCGAAAAAGAAATTGCAAAAAATTGTAACTTTTCTGAAAAAAAAAATCATGCACTAAATAAACATGTGTTTGTAATTTTACTCGTTAGTACAATGTTTTGCAGAGCTGAATAGTTTTCTATTGGAAATTGCACTTTTATATCTGGGATACTAAATATAATGTATGGGTATGCAACACTTGGATCACAAAATAATGTTATTAATGCTAGTATGAACTATATTAAAAGAGTTTGCATTACAATTTTTTATGACAAATTGAATACTTTTTTTAAATTGTCATTGCATAAAGTGCCTTTAACATGTTGATCTACTTTTTAAAAATTATTATACAATAGTAAGGGAATATTTCATCAGAAAAGGAGCAATAATTATTAGAAATTCAATTTAATTATCTTTAGTCTTATATATATATTTCTTCTTATTAAATTACATATAATTTATAAAAAAATAATAGTATGATTTATTTATAAACAGTAGATGGCTCCAATATATAAGTTAAACTTGTACAAAATTTTTTAAAAATTTACTTCTTTAAGGTATTGTTTATCTTAAATTGAAAAACCTTATCCATTATATTTATCTGTTGATGAAAAAGCATTTTATTTTTACAACACAAGGATTGCAAATAAGATAGAAGAAATTCAACACAATATATAAATGAATAGTTACATAAAATTTCCATTCACAATTTCTACTAATTATGTCTCTTGACCAGGTATTTATGTTTAACGTCAAATACTCCAGTTCTTTTTTTTTTTTGTTGCAAACTTAAAACTTATTTGAAGAAGTGTACTCTCTCTATGTTATTTTGTATCACTAATATGGATGAAAAGTATCGCTTTACATATAATTATATTAATACTTTTAAAAAATGGAAGATAAAACAACATCAGAAAAAAAAGATACAAAATTCTCTCTGAAATTTAACGTTTGAAAATATATTAATAAATATTAAAATCATTATTACATCAAAGAGTTACCAAAATTTATTATGAATAAATTGAGTTCCATTCTAATCAAAATCACAGTTTCTACTACTTACAAGTAAGTTAATTAACTAATTATAGCATTGTTTTACCAGGACAATCTTATCTCAAAAATATCAGTGATTTTGGCCAATTAACTCCTTAACAATAATTTTGAAAAAGAGTTTCTGTATTTCTCTTCGCGATAAATATAAAATTGATCCAAATACTTTTCTTGGGTCAATATTGGTAAGTAACTCATGCAACAAATTTATTCAGGACTTATAAGCAGGATAATGTCAATATACATGAGTCTTTTATATTTATGTAAACATAAATATAATGATATAAAATAAATCTAATCTATAATGATAAATCTTCTACATATTTTGCAAATACCAATATAAATGCATATTCGTTATAAATAGTAAAAAAAATTGCACATCTCTCTCTCTGTGATAGGTTTATACCACACAGTCAAACTCTGAAAAACAGATGTTAATCAATACCACACAAATATATTACAATTTTTATTTTTGTGTAAAAGAACTGTGGATTCAAAAATGACTTTTATTTTGATCATGTAGTTGTGAGTAAGACTTTTATTTCGAATATATAGACACAAATTTATTCTATTATACACATTTTAGTTTTAAAACTTTAATGCCTTAATTTTTTACCATATTTGTAATTCAATTCTTGATAAATTATATCTTTTGCCTGAAATAATGCTGCGAATAAAGACTTTCAAAATGCTGCACAATTTTTTTACGTGTAATTTTACAAATGGTAAATGATAATTTTGATTTCTAATGCTTGAAAGTGGTACTTGATTCATCATTTAGTGTAAACATTTATGAAGCTGTAGTAAATTAAGATATTTTTCCATTTTTGTAGTGAATACTTCTCAAAAATGCTTTTTTTCCCAGTAATGTTGTAAAATTATAAAGTAAAATAAGTTTAAAAAAATACTTGTTTTTGATATGACATGTATGGTTACATATCAGATTCTTGTGTTCCAATTTTAGATAATTAAATACTACTCTGAAGATGCGTAAAATAAGTAAAACTTAAGTTAATTAAACATTATATGTTCTCAATATAACTTCATTTAAAATAAACAAAAATTTGCTTAAGTTAACTAACATATTTTACTTTCTTATGTTATCTATATAATTTTATTTAAAATATATAAACAAAAAATTTGCTTTGAAGTATTTACATGTTTGTGAAAGTCTACATCTCTCCAAAATCCTTTTTGAAGAGGTTTCTTTTGTGAAGACAAAAATAGTGTGAATAAAGCTTGGTTTAAGCTGGCGTCGGTATTGAAAATATTCTTCAAAGTAATTGCATACATAATAAACAGTGAGGAGATGGTTTATAATCCTCACGTTTCAACATGCTTTCAAAACACTCATATTTTGCACTGGTATATGAAAAAATATGATTTTTTCCTCAATCATATTTTCATTTATTGATTGAGCAACCATTTTAGAAAAATGAGACATTTTTAAAAGTATAATGGAAACTGCGATAGCAAAATAGTCATAGCGATAGTAGTAAACAATCCGCAACGTAATCACGTGGCACAGTTTTCACGTGATCGTGACGTCACATGAATTAGTCTATGGACGAAATGGACTCGATACACCTGACGTCATAATCACGTGATGATATACAAAACAAATAGCCACGTGTTTGATTCGACTGAGTATTTGGCGGAATTTTCGTATTTACATCTACTATCAAAAACAAATGAAAGAAGTTGTTCCAAAAGAAATTTCGACTGAAAATGTGTGTACTTTTTAATTATTTCATTTTCAATATTTTTTTTTGTTTTTATTGAATACGCTGACGATTTTTAAAGTTTTAAAAAGAGTCTGAAATATTTCTGAGCATTTCGAATTCGAAGAATTTTAATTTTGCAAACATACACAGATCAGGGTACCACTTCTGTGATCTATTCTGAATGCTCTGTGTTTTAAGTATGTAGTTGATTACCTACGTTTTTTTTTTTTTCAATTCCTACTATTAGTTCACACTTCTCAATATTTATTTATGTTGTTCAAATTTTCAATCGTTAGTAAAATACATTTTAAAGTGGTCGATTGAGCTAAAATTTTAAATACATGATTATTTTGGTTGACAATACAGAATTTAATAAAAAAAATTAATTGATTAAAACTAATTATTCTAATAATTATAAATACATCCATGTTGGCATCATTTTTGGCGACATAGTGACCATTTTGGCGACTTGTGTCCAAAATTAAAAGTTTTTCTCACATTTTAAAACATTGAGTTGAACTGAAATTTGAAACACATTGTTTTGGATAGCAATGCAATACTTTAATGATAATTAATAAAAATTAATTGTCACTTAATGTTGTGATTCTTCATATGTATACACATATTTATATTAACTATAATTATTTGATAAAAAGTAACTAAAATTTTTCTTACCTAAGAAGGAATTGACTTTTTTTTTATAATACTTGTTTTTGTTATTTAAGATTATTTTCGACAATTTACAAGCACTACAGACAAAATTTGAAACTGAACTGTCTTAATAAAGAAATTTGTTCTGTTAAATTTTATTGGAATAAAATCTCTCTTAATTTTGCCATCCATTTAGTAGCAATACAAAATACTTTTTTAATTTATAGAAATATCATCATAACTGTTGTATATAATGTTATATCTATGCATCTATTGAAATTACTGTATGTTGATAAATGTGTCGACTTCAAAGCATTTCAATTTTGCAGACACGAAAAAACAAACCAGGGTTCTACTTCTGGGACCTGTTCTGATTTTCTAACTGATGAT
>BMAO01021889.1:0-65102 GCA_019973975.1 Trichonephila clavata
TTAATTCTGTGACCTCCTTGATAGAAAGGATTTTCGCTATTTCAACTTTTAAATGCTTTATAAAGCATTTAATAGATGCTAGATACGATGTGTTATGCTCTTATAATATACGCTAACTAGACTTTTGGTATGCTTTTTTTACTTCGTTTGAAAAGAATATGAGTTTACCCGCCTATATAAGACTTCGAAAAATACACAAAAATCATAAAGACTCTGTAGGAAACCCTTAGTTAAACTACTTTATATTATTTAAATTATTATTTCTATTTAAATAAAATTACTTTACGTAGGTAAATTACTTTATGTATTATTTTATTATTTGTTTTTTTAAAATTATTTTATGTCAATACAATACCTATAATAATATACAACCTACACATAACCATTTGAGTCCTTTAAATCACTATTCCGATCATGCGTTAAAGTAAAGCCAGTGTGGGAAATTAAGTATAGGGGTTTCTTAAATATTCGTATTTCAAAATGCTAATGTCTCAAGAAGTACAAATATTTTAATTAATTCTACTGTTAGAAAATTGTAACAACTGTTATAAGGGGAAAATGAAAATAGAGAGTTCTAAATGATTTATAAGAAATGTCGGAGATTCTTCTATTTTTTTTTTTTAAAATAATTAAATCATCAAATCACACGTCGACTTTTTCATACGCATATGAAAACAAATAAAAGAGTTTGATAGAAAAAATATATAAAAATACACCATTTATTACATAGTCCATTTTATGTACAGTTTTAAAGTAACATAACCGTTATTCTTTTCGATTAATTTACTCTAACGCTGCTTAGGAACGGTTATTGATCCAAAAAAGATTGAAAACTGAATTCAGATATTTATTAATAGTTAACTTTTAAACAACAAATCTAGCAAAATTGTTTTGATCAAAACAAGGACTAAAAATTAAAGATATCACATTTGAATATTTATTAAGTTTTTTTTCTTCTTCAAATTATATGAAGGACTTCAAAAACAAAAGAGTTCTATTAATAAAAAAAGTAGTTTATCTCATTAAAAAATTAAAAAGACAATATATTTCTGAAGGCATTTCAACCTCTGAAAATGTAATTAACTTGGTGAGACTCTTTATTGGACTTTAGTATGTAGCGGGTAGGATAGGCCTTTACATGAAAAATAACGATTTCTGCTCATCTTGGCATTAACAAATGTGTTATATGTGTTGTAAATCATGGACTGGGTGGTCTGAGTAGGTGGAGCGTAGTTGACACCCCGCTTAGAACCCACGTGGCACGTGGTTTATCTCGATAGAAACCATATGTAACGAATTCTGTCTCGTTGGAATCTTGAACTTGGCTTCAGCATAACTAGACATGCTGTTGTTTACTTATATATTTTAAACCGGACTCTTTTTCTTGGCTTTCTTGTTTACTAGAATTTTTATCTTGAATATTAGAATTCTCTTTAGTTTCAGTCTAATTAATGTAATGGTTTAATTTGTTAAAGATAGTTAAGTTTATTGTTGAAAGTTATTGTTACCAAAAAATCCAAGAAAAGACAAATTTCAGGACTCCAGAATAATATTATTATTATTGTTATTATTTAACACCACACACACGCAACCGGTATTCACCACAATATGTGTTATGGCCAAAGCCCGAAATTGACCAGTTCACAAATTGGCTAGCCAATTCGTGTTTTGGCTAACATTGCTGTAAACTTACAGGCCAATGTCCGACCTTTTCTTCATTTCGAGCTTTAGGCGGCCAATTCACGAAGTGGCTTTGAAATTGGCCAAAGTAGGAAGAAAGGAATCAAGAACAGATTGTCTTACACACTGTTAAAAAAAGTACCGTAAAATCCGGCGTATAACACGCACCCATACATTTCGATCTTATTTTTTGTTATGCGCGTTATACCCTGGGTATAAAAACGACAGCTTTAAAAGCAAAATAAAGGCGAGCATACAAAAAAAAAATTCTACATACATCAAAATATCATTTATTTAAAAGAAATAATATTTCTTATGATCTTAAAGTTCTGTAGTTCTGGATGTATACTATTTTTTTAAGCTGGGATAATCCGTCGAATAAATTACTTTAAAACATAAGAGTATTACACACGAACATTTAATCTTTCAGGTGCGTGTTATACGGCGAATATTAATAAAAATTAAAAATGGCAGCTTGAAAGTATAAGTGCGCGTTATACGCTAAATTTTACGGTATTTAAAAATGACTTCCTTCTGTGTACTGTTTTTTTCAATTCCTACAATAAGTTTCCACTTTCCCTATATATATATATATATATTTTCATCCACTCAAGTTCAAATACATTTTTTAAAGTAGGGGATAACACTTGATGCTAATGTAGTTTTTTCAAATAGTAACTCATTAATTCTATTTAATTATGAATATTATAGTCCAAAACATATATAAAAAGGAAAACTGCTCGTTTCGTCTCGTCCCTGTAGCGCAATGGATAGCACGTTGGACTTCTAATACAGAGATCATAGGTTCAAATCCCACCTGGAATGGCCTAGTTTCTGAGAATGTGATTTATTTTTACTTTATTATTTTATTGGAATAATTAAATTTAATTAATGAATAAATAGTAACAAAAACAAAAAATAGTAGTCCAACACCATATATGGAAAGGGAAATGGAAAATTAGTACAAGGAAAATCGCTTTCTATTTTGCTACTTAATATTGTGATTCGGTCATATGTATATACATATTTACATTAATTGTATTTAATATTTAATATGAAAAGTAACTAAAATAAAATGTGTCTTTGTTGACTTAAGTACGAATTGACTTATTATTTATTTTTATGTTACTTCTTTAAGTACAATTGTTTCAGAAACGATTTCTTGTATAAGTGAACCTTACCTCTGTCTTAAAAATAAGCTTTAAATATATAAAAATATGATCTGGTGTATATTCTCTTCTCTTTTTAAAGCCCTGACAGAAATTATTCAGTGAATGTATATGTAGTAACGGAGTGATAGTGTGAAGAAGATTAAATATTCCTCCTTCAAAATGGCAAATAATATTTTGAGTAAATGCATTGTGTACATGGATACAAAGGAACTCAATTTGTCAACTACCTTTAAAGGTGATTCTTAATTTTTTTCTGCTCCATAGGTAAAACGTTAAAGATCCCAGATCCCATAGTCTCCCGAAATATCACCTCAAAAATTATCAATTTTTTTTCAAAGGCAAATATTAAATATAAATTATAGTTTAAAAAAACTAAAAAACACGCTTTTATAGTGAATCGAACTAAAAAGTAAAAAAATAATTCTTAATATAAGAATAAAATGATGAACGAGAAAATTAATGTCATTGGGGTAAAAGCGTGGGGTGTTCAATATATTTATCAATTGTTATAATTTCTAACTTCCGAAATGCTGAGTGAGTGTAAAAATGTAGTACAAAGCCACGCTTTTACCACAAAGACATTAATTTTCTCGTTCATCATTTTATTCTTATATTAAGAATTATTTTTTTTTGCTTTTTAGTTCGATTCACTGAAAAAGCGTGTTTTTTAGTTATTTTAAACGATAATTTATTTTTTAGTTAAATCTACAATAAAAGCGTGTTTTTTAGTTTTTTAAACAAACATTTATTCATTGTAGAATTTGTCCTTGAGTTTGATATTTGGAGCCGGAATTATATACATACGTGGCTGCTGGAATCTTGTTCTTCAATGGATATTAATTAAAGGTTCTGAAGTGTATTTATTTTCTCCGTTTACGGGACTTCGGGTGACTCCCGTATTGTTATATCAGATTCCGTCTCTACAAACAAATAAAAGTCTGTAAAAGTTCGAATAAAAAAAAAATGTTAATGTTTCATGTTTTTATAACGGACTAAAAATTCCTTCTTTTCGTTTTTTTTTCTTTTCTTCTTTTTTCACATTTTCATGTATTGTCATTCACTTCCGAGCTATGATCCAAATTTCAAGTCTCTTAGCTCATCGGGAAGTCAGTTTAAAAAGAATTACAAAATTCCACCCGGACAGACATTCGACATTCAAGAAAGCGAGTTAATGAAAACATGGTAATATCAAGTGTCAATCATATTATCCCCTTTTAACCGTATTGCTGTAATGTTAAATCATATCATCACTTCTAAACGTATTGCTTTATAAAAATAAAAACTATTTAGCAGTTAGAACATATTTTTTTCCCACATATAGGAGCCTTTTTTATTTTCCTTTTTAGAAAAATGTTTTTATTATGGTAAGAAATCGCTAACACACTCCCACCATCCGCTTTCTCACATAAATGACACTTTTTCTTTGTTTATTTCATCTGTATTAACCGTAAGCGTATTTTACAGTTGCATATAATTAGTTTTAAATTAAAAACACTTGCTTTATGGTTACACTTTATTCTTTTAGTCACTAAATCTGGAATTTGTCCCAAATCTGGAAATGGCGTATGGAATTAGTCGCCAAATCTAAAAAGGTTGTATGGAATTAGTCGCCAAATTTGAAAATTGTATATGCAATAAGTAGTCAAATCTGGAAGTGGTATATGGAATTGTCGCCAAAACTGATTATCGCGATTCCTGACGATCCTGATAAGGATAATAGAACAAAATTGTGAAATAATTATTTTGTCATCGGTCCTTGACAAGTGTACAAAATTTCGAATTAATCTGACCTTTTAAAGTGGGTGAAAATCGAGTTCCAAGATTCCGTTACATGCAAGTGAAACTTATAAAAGCGTGTTAATAAAAGACAACTAAAGCAAATATGTTGGAAAAATATTTCCGTTGATGGCATTATTTAAAGATATTTCTTTTTGGCTCCATCAGTCGAATTTTCCCAGCAGCATTTCCTTATTTTAATTTCATACTTAAATGTCATTATATTTATTTTAATTTACTTTTAATAATGTTTCCCCCTTGGAAAAGTTTGTATTTTATGAATCGATATTTTGGAAAAGAATATAATCTAGAAAAGTTAGCATTAGGTCTATGGGTCAGAAAAAGACTGATGATCACCCTTAAAACATTTATTTGAATACACCGCTGTTGTGCTATTTAGCCAAGTTGGCAGCGCATTGTGCTGCAGATTGAATGCTCTGTGTTTGAATCCCTCTGCGTCTTACCATGTCAGTCGGGCTTTGGTCAAGAATTCCAGCCACTTTGTGAAATGGCTACCCAAAGTAGAATATACAATATTAATTGCAGTTACAAGACTTTGGCCAAAGCGCAAAACTGCCCAGCCATTTCGTATGTAACATATCCATGGACGAGGTAAATAATTTAATGTTATAAATTTTAAATAGAGAGTTTTATTGTCCTATGCAGAAGTGTGCGTACCTCATTTTATTTTTATTATTTTCTCTTAATTACGCATAAACCCAAGACTGTGTGTGTAATGATATACGTATGTATGCAATTTTTAAAATATGTTCTTTTTTCATGGCTTAAGAAACATGGAAAGTATAACTTTTTTTTTACCGTACAAATATAGTATCTATTTTACAATATTTTACATAGTGTTTCTTGCAACGTACAAACTGTATAATAAATTATAGTTTAAAAAAAAAAACTAAAAAACACGCTTTTATACTGAATTGAACTAAAAAGTAAAAAAGTACTTCTTAATATAAGAATAAAATGATGAACGAGAAAATTAATCTCATTGGAGTAAAAGCGTGGGGCGCTCTATAAATATATCAATTGTTATAGTTTCTAACTTCTTTTAATTCCGAAATTGCACCCACGCTTTTCAGTTCGATTCAGTATAAAAACGTAAATTTTAGTTTTTTTTTTTTTAAACTATAATTTATTTTTCATTTTTTTAGTTCTATCTACATTAAAAGCGTGTTTTTTAGTTTTTTAAACTATCATTTATTCATTGTTGAATTTATCCTTTAGCTTGATATTTGAAGCTGGAATTATATATATATATATATATACGTGGCTGCTGGAATTAGTCTTGCTCTTCAATGGATTTTGATTGACGGGCCCTGAAGGGTATTTATTCTCTCCGTTTACAGGTCATCGGATGAGTCCCGTATCTTTATATTAGATTTTGTCTCCATAGAACAGGTCAAACAAATAAAATGTGGGGTAAGAAGAAAAAGTTCGAAGTAAAAAAAAAATTAGTGTACCTAGTTTTTATAAAGGACTAAAAAGTATTAAATTCCTCCTTTCGTTTTTTTCTTCTTTTTTCACATTTTCATGCATTGTCATCCACTTCTGAGATATGGTCCAAATTTCAAATCTCTAGCTCATCGGAAAGTCACACAGTTTAAAATCAAAAACAAAATTCCACTCGCAGAGACATTCAAAAAAGTGAGTTAATAAAAACATGGTAACATAAAGTGTCAATCGTATAATCACCTTTTAAATGTATTGCTCTAATGTTAATTCGTATCATCACTTCCAAAAATATTGCTTTATAAAAATAAAAAATATTTGGCAGTTAGAACATAAATTATTTTTTTCACATCCCTTTTTTTTAAATTTTCATTTTCAGAAAAATGTTTATATTATAGTTAGAAATTGATAACACACACCCACTCTCCACTTTCTTACATACAGAACACATTTTTTTTTGTTTTTTTTTATTTTTATAAACCACACAAGTGTATTTTATACTTGCATATAAATAGCTTTAAATTAAAAACACTCGCTGTAGGGTTACACCTGTTCCTTTTAGTCGCCAAATCTGGAAATGGTATATTGAATTTTTCGCCAAATCTGAAAATGGTACATGGAGTTAGTCGCCAAATCTGAAATTTTTTTAAGCAATAAGTTGCCTAATCTGGAAGTGGTATATCGAATTGTCGCCAAATCTGATTATCCTTATTCCTGACAATCCTGATGAAAACAATGGAACAAAATTATGAAATTATTTTATTGTCATCGGTCCTTGACAAGCGTGCAAATTTTTGAATTAATCTGAACTTTTTAAGTTTGTGAAAATCGAGTTCCAAGATTCCGTTACATGCAAGTGAAACTTATAAAAGCGTGTTAAAAATAAAGCCGGGTGTAATATGATCTTTATTTTTTGTGTCAGAAAATAATGAAAAAATACTTACATTTACAATCCAAATGAGACAGGCTTGTTTAATGTAGAAAAAAAAGATGACATTTTTGCGAATTTCCTTGCAATTTTTTTATTTTATTTTTCTTATATATAATATTCTCTATCGTAAATTTGTAAACTTTCTGTATCACATTTTCTCTTATTTTAGCTCATGTTTTTTCATTAGTTCACTGTGCAAAGAATCATAACGTAATCAATGGCGTATGCAATTCGAGATGAAACAAACTTTAAAACCTCTTATCGGTAGTTGTCAGAACGATAACTTACGGAAAGTATCACATTTTGGACAAATAATTGTGTCCCATCTGGAGGCTATAACACTGGCCGGGTAGCTATTGATTGGGAGGGTAGCAAAGGACTTCTGGCTTGTGGTCTTATCTTTTCTCAGAAGGGGAACAGCTTCCGAATCCTTGCTGACCATGAATGCACTTTCGATATTTTGGATGTTATACATGTAAAAAAGAACAGTGGTTCGAAAATTCTATTATTCTCTTTCATTAAACCACCTTTGAGCCACTTTCTGACTAAGGACCAGGCTTTAGTGTAGCTTTAAGTGCGGCATTTACCTACAGTCAATCAATCAACACATGAAGAAATGTTGTCATTTAAAAGAGAGTAGGCATTTCAAATAGATTTTTCCCACTTTAAATGTTATCGATATTTTACTTCAAGCAATATTTTTGACAAGTTGCTTCAAATAGATGCTTTTTCAAGTTGATTATGTTCTCATTATTTTGATTATGGTACTGTATTTTTGAAGGTTTCTAATCGTAGGAATTGAGATATAGAGTTTATGGAAAAATTTAACTGTTTTAAACTAGAGACTGAAGATTTCCTAAGCGTTAATGGGAACTCTATGAGACAGATTATTAGTAACATTTTGTGATTTTTTAATTCCACGTGTGGGGGCTTCCTTTGCGTTTTATCATTGATACCAATGAGCTCAGGTGTTGTCCTCGTCACTTGACCGTGGCTTAAAATTTATGAAACATATTGGCTTTAGCTCTCGTGCTGTTTTAGAGTGCGTCATAGAAAAATTGGATTCATTTTAGCTTTCTGTCAAAAATTTGTACTCTGCAAAGTGTGTCTAAAATTCCTCGGAATTATTTTGTGACTTAATGGCTCCACGACTTTGGTTTTTTAACTTTCACAGAAGACTTATACAAATGAAAATTTTAAAAGTTGACTATAAAATGTAAACTTATCTGACGGCTTTGGAATCTCATTTTGATTTGATTTGATAAAGAAATGGGGTTGCTGAGCCCTTTCATTGAAATAAATTTTGTAAAATTTTGTATTAAGTAAGCCTTTTTTTGTATTATTTTTGTAAACATTTTTACACTCACACTCATATATGTTCATGGGTGTCACTAGATAAGTTGAATAGGCTTCTAACCAAATTAGTGTTACAATGGAATTTTTTGTCTTTTTCTTTCAAACATTTTTCGAGTTTGGTATTTTCATAAAACCAGAAATTTTTAATTGTTCTTTTGTTGTATTTCCATGCATTGTTACTGACTAGGGAAAATTTCCGCCTTTAATCGTCACTTCCCATTTCAGGAGGATTGAAAGAGACAGAGAGAAACAACCACTCTCCTTTCCTGTGGCGTTTTGGAGTAGAGAATTTTTTTGAAACCTTAAACTTTGTTTGGAAATTAAAAAGTTTCCGAATAATTTTTCACAAAACCTTTTGCAGAAGTCCTGGAGAAAATTTCACCACTTAGAATAACTTGTTTTAGAGTTTACCAGAATGTAATATTTCATTTAAATGTTGATTGTCGACAACCAAACGTGAATCAAAATAACATTAATATCTTAGCATATATGTTAATGTACTTCCAACTATCCGCATCCGAATTATCTTATTCTACTGTCAGAGAAAAATATTAGCACTTCTGAGAAAACTGTTGCATCACCGCAGATTATGTCACCAGAAATTTGAAGGTAAATTAATCTGATTATATTTTTACGAAACGAAAAATTGTTGTAGGTTGTATATGCTAGCTGCATGTATTGAATTGAGTCCGATCGTCCTAAATCAGTAAGAAATTATAGAGCTTTTGCTGCTGAGGAACTAGAATAGTTTTTAAAAAAAGAATAAAGGAATAATTGTTGAGTTTACAAACGGACAAAATTCAGGAATGTAAGAGAACTTATTCCCACTATATTTTTATTGAATAAAAAATTTGTAAAATAAAAAAAAACACTTTAATTTCTTTTATGCTTAAGCGCATTACAAAAAACTGAGGCAAAACTTTTACCTAGATTTGATAATCGATCGGAAAAGTTAAATAATGTTGAAATTTATCCGATTTGATTTTAGATATTGTGCCAGATTCAAATTCATAATAGTAATACAAAGAAATTAACGCCTGCTACTACATTCAATTATTTTAAAGATTAAGAATACTTTTTGTACTTAAAAAAGACATGTCTTACGGGAATATATTTAAATAAGTATTGAAATTGTTTTACTTGCTGTACTTTCATTTGAATTTAAATTTGTTTCCCTATCCTGAGAATGAATACGTAGAAGATTTAATATATAGTGGTTCCTGAAAATAAGAAATTGAGCAAATTATACAACCCTTCAAAAAGAAATTTATAAATTAACTAAACTTAAAACATATTTTTAGATTATTGCATAATAGATGCAAATATTAATTGCAAAACCGTATTAAAATAAAATTTTCTTGAATTTCTTCATTTTTGTTAAGTATGATAACATTTTTTCTACTGAGATAAAAAGAAATATTTTCTTGTATCCTTGCTAGCCTATTTTATAAGAATTTTTTATTTTTACTAGGATTACGAATTGATCTCATTCATTGTATTCAGGGAGATGTCCGGATTTGCTTAGTAGCAATTCACAAGTTTCTGTTTTATCGCAGGCCCGAATTTTGAGAATTTTAAGGATTGGTTTCTTTTTAATATCCTGAGCCTTCAGGAATGAGACGGAAAAAAATAGGGTAAAAATTTTTAATTTGAAGATACTCATTAATAAATTTTTATTTTCGAATCATCTAATTTCTTAGGAATTAAATTGAATAATAAGCAATACACTTAATTTAAGAAATGAGAAGTACTGGTTTTTATTGAATTATAAGAAGTACCTCTACAATTAATCCCCTCTTTTACAATGAATGATAGTTTTCATAGTTACAAAAATCTAGAATATTAACAAATTTAATTTGAAGGGTTTTTTAATGAATTGAAGGGTAAACAAAATTTTTTCCCCCTACGTTTACAGATTTTAAAAACCATGATCTATATATATATATGTATAATGTTTTGAAATCTTAAATGAAATTCTAAATTTTTTCAATTGGGTCTTCAATTAATAATTTAACTAAACTCTTTTTTTCTCCTGCTGACTTCTCCCTCCTATTCTCACTCTTCCCCGAGCCATTGATGTTTTCAGCGTGAAGCGTTTGTGGCATTGTAATATTGGACCAGCAGCTCCAAGCTGGTTGGGAAAGTACTTCAAAGAAGAGAAATTAAACCCATTGATATGAACAGGAAATGTATGTGCGAGATGCCACACATATGTTCCTTCTATGTGATGACAAAAGAGAGCAGTTTAAAATTTAATCCCTTATCCTGCCTCCAAAATGCTTTATCCTCCCCTTGTACCATGCTCAATATATTCGTTTGTCAATTTGGGTTAAATGTGTAGTCAAATTACCTTTGCCTTGGAAATCCGGTGAGATTATTTTTTTATGATGTTCTTTACCTGGGGAAACACTAACAACCAAAAACTTATTTCTGCCCATTGAGATCAATGGGGAAAAAGATATGCAAGTGTTTAAATAGGGAGGATAAGTTTTTAAGGGAGAAAAATGTTTTTATCCCACATTCATACGGATTCTAGAATAAAGTTGAAAATAATGCCCCAATCTTCATTGTATTCATTATTACTTTTTGAAAATAATTGTATTTCCTGTTCCGAATTTGTTCTTTTTTTATTCTGAATGTTAACTATTTTTTATTGAAGTCCACGCTCTCCCCGTTAATATATGTTTCCTTACAAAATATATTTAGTTGTAAATACTTAAAGTAATTAATTGAACAGGGATGAAATAATTCATCATAAAGCATTAAAAAAGATTAAAAATTTATCTTTACAAATTCTATGTAAGATTTTACATCATGAATAATAATTGGATAATAATCTATATACATAATACTTATTATAATTTACGAATAATTGTAATGCACAGAATACTTAATGTAATTTTGTCCTAAAATTTACTCTTACTCTTTGTATAGTTCATTAAATTTTGAAATCAACAATTTCGTTAAAATGGGCTAAAATATACGGTACAATTGCTGAAGGATTATTTTATAATATGTATTTCCCTGTCAATAAATTTCAAGTTTTAACTGTTATTATTTACTAACTGATTGATGTTTATTTATACGATATTATAATAGAAATTTATAGTTATATAAGTTATTTAATATACTAAAGGCTTACCATGTGAATTTCGCCAATCCAATATAACTAAAGCAACAATCTTTTAAAAAATTCACAAACAAGAATTTCTTAGAGTGGAGTTAGAAAAAGGTGCTTGTAAAAGTTTTAAAAAATGAGTTGAACTAAATTCTACATTATTTTTTTTATCCTAGATTTTTAATTACTGGTTGATGAGAATGATAGAGAGAAAAGTAAAGATTCTCCAAATAAAAATTTATGAGTTGAATTGTAAATAAAAGATGAAATTTAAAACAGGTATTTAAAAAATTATATTCTTAGTAAAACAATCAATATATAGATTAATAAATTGTAAATATTTAATGAAAGGTCTCTATTGATGATGGTCGTAGTGTTTTGTTTAAATCATATATACTTATTCGCACAACATTTTTATAAATAAACAATTAATAATTAAAAAAATTTTAATGTTTAAGGAGCACAGAATCTAAACGTTTTATTTATATATTTGCAGAAATTAATACAGTAGTTAAATTTTTTATTCTTTTTACATTACATTTTTTGAATCAGATTTTCTTCGGAAGAAAAATACAAATAAAATACCGAGGAAATTTGAAAAAGATACTTGTGTACGAAAGTTTTATTACAATATAAACAGCATAGATAAAAAAATTGAAAAAAAAAGATTTTAAATATTAGTAAAAACATTACAACTGAAAAATAAACAAATTTGTACAAAATATAGGGACAAAGTTTTCCCATTGTGTATATATTCGTAATCACTTGTTGAAAACTTGAAATTATAATCAAAACTGTGTATTATATTTTATTTCAATATGTATACATATATATGTGTGTACATTTTAATATATTCTATGCTCATTTGAATTAATTAAGGATAATTCCTGTTTAGGCAAACAAAGTGTCAGAAGCAAAACAAATGTTATTTATTTGTAAAGCCTTTTATTAAACAAAAGATAAAGAGAAAAAAAAATACCATATGTTTCATATTATTAATAAAAATTGCGATTTTTGTTCACTGGAGCAAATTACAAAAATAAACAATATTACATGCTTCATATGATGGTTAATACATATTATGTCGCAAAAGAAGCAATACAGTCTGTACAAAGCTTCGGCATGCTGATTACCAAACTATCGATCTGCTCTTGGGGAATATTACACCATTCATCACAAGAAATTCTCTTCAAAGTTCAGATAGACATGCAGGAGGTAGTTGAAGGGTTGTAACTCGTTGGTCAAGGATGTCCCACACTTACTCTACTGATTCTAGTACAGAGAGAATCCTGACAACCATACGGGTGATATGTTCCGATTAAAGGCGCTCGTTTATGATGTTTGCACGGTGAGGACAGGCGTTGTCATCCATAAACACAAATTCTGCACCCATGGCGTCCCAAAACAAACATACATTTTGTTTCAGAATGATGTCCCGATAGATTTGGCCTGCCATGGTTCCAATTTGAAAATGCAGCTAAGTTCTGGAACCAGAAAAATTCCCCCTCCCAAACGAGTAATCCTGCACCACCAAAACGGTGTCGTTCAGGGATATTCTCTTGGTGATAACGGGTACGTGCACTCTCTCCATGTCAGGATCCGGCGAGAATCAGCCCACAAGCTAAACCTGGACTCGTCGGAAAACATCACACAAGACCACTGTTGCGGTGTTCACAATGCGGTGTCTCTCTTCTCCAGGTTAATCGCAGGCGACAGTGAGTTGCGGTAAGGGGAACACATCTGACAGGCCTACGAGCATATATACAAATGTGCCCTAAGCGTCTGTACACGGTCTGCCTTGAAACTGTCGTACCAGTGGCTGAAGAGCACTGATGAGATAGGTCTGATGCTGTGCTCCGTCTGTTTCTTTTGGCAATAACTGCCAAATACTGGCCCTCATTCGGCGGTGTAACTCGGGGATGACCTGTACCGTAACGTCTACTCATAATATTATAATCATTTTGAAATCGTTGCCAAATCCTTGAGAAGACACTCTGGGATATTCAAAGTTCCTTCTGATACTTCCAGCTGGTTAACCCCACATTTCAGACGGCCGATACATATACCATGTAAAAAATTATCCGAATGAGTCATTTGTGTCATGCCTAAGCAGTTATTGCACTGAAAGACTAAAAAAGCGTTTGCGAACAATTTTGCTACTTTGACCTGTATTCCTTATATATCCCCCTCTTACACTCTCGTCATTGTGAAGTACTATCGGTATCATCTGGAGGCTTCCTGCAATTTTCATATGATTCTTGAAGATGTGTGCAGTCGTTTTCGGGTGATATATTTATTTTAGAGTTCTATTTCCGCATGATTCAGAATTATCCTTAATTTATGGACATGAGTGCTATTGTGGATCTATGTAAGTTCCTTATAAAAACCCATTCTAAATCTTGAATTATTTATGTTGAAGGTTATATTTATACCACATTTCCAATATTAAGTTTCTATCTAAGTTTGATCATCAAGTTTCCTTCATATATTTTTGAAAATAAAAGTTATTAAAATATAGCCAGGTAATTTTAAATTATTATATTTAGGCTTCAAGATTCCACAAATAGCAACTGTTATGTAAAACTCAATTTTTAAAAAAAGATAATCTTTAAAACTAAAGATATACAGGATATTGCTGATTTCAACTGACAAGTTCAGAGGGTTAATAGTAGGCAGCATGAGAGCGATAAATCACCTTAGAACATTGGGTCGCACTTGTAGCCGTAAGGAGGACAATGAGCTAGGCGAGGAGTGTGGCTAAAAAATACGGGGATTTGGAGCGCCAAACATCTTTTTTAAAAAAAAATATGTAAATCAGTTCATATCTTTTGTGAGTGCCATGTAACGGGTGTATATGGGGGTTTGTAGAAAAAAAAGTTCAAAATTCAATACAGAAGCCATAATTTTAATTTTGGAAAATCTACTTTATTTTAAAACGTTTTACCGCGTAGTTATCAATTATATATACATACATACATACATACATATACATATATATATGTATAGTAAAATATTCTCTTCTCTTTTCATTCTATGTTTTTAAGTTTTGGAATAAGTTTGGAATAAAATTTTGGAAAATCTCAAACATATCGATTTTTGCTTAAAATGTGCCAGTTTTTGGTGAATTAAAATTTTTGTATCAAAGTAAAAGAATTATCAATTATTTTTTATATTTCTAAATATTTTTTTTTAATGTTCGAAATTCATTCGTTAACTCTAGATTGCACTCGTGATACCAGTATGGCAGTGCTTCTCAAGCTTTCAATATTTGCGACCCAATATTCAATCGTAATTTTCATCGTGCCCCTCCATACTTTAACCTCTTAAGGGCCACGGGCGTATATATACGTTTCACTCAATTGGTACTATAAGTACTCCTGACGTCTATATACGTCTGTCCAAAATACGAACTTTTCTGCGCACTGCTATCCATAAAATTATTAGAAAGGCTTTGGAATGCAATAAAAGGACCTTAACAGTGTTTGCGAAAGATTTACTTATTTATTCCCTTGCTCTCCCTCAATACATCCTATACGTGCGCCTATGTAGAAAACGGAGGAATAGGACAGCGAATCGCGTAATTTTTAATCGGCAGTTAACGGATTATTTATAAACCGTACAAATTATCACGATAAGTGTTAATTTTTGCATATAATTTTATATATGCCAATCCCGTAGGGTTACTGGTAATTAGTTAACTCGTACTTAACTTGGTGTTGTAAATTAATTATAAAATACATTGTGCAGTACTGATGCATTTATAAGTGTTTTATATCAATACAAATTTTAATTTTAATTTTTATTATGTCAGAATGCATTTTGTTTGTTTACGTTCAATGCATTCATAATTTTTTAAAACAATCTTTGGTTTTATAGTTTTTAATATGTTTTTCGCCCCCCCCCTCGTAGAGTTACCACGCCCCCTAAGTAGGCGCGCCCCACAGTTTGAGAGACGCTGCAGTATGGTCGAATAAATGCCCTTTTGGGTACAATTTGTATCTATTGAGAAATCTAATTCTAATTAAGTTTCCGTTAAAATTCATCAAACAGTTTTTAGGTTTTCTTACAGTTGATAAATTGACTGGAAAAGAGCTTACAAATTTAACATTTGAGAAACTTTGGAAAGCCTTCAATAACGATGCCAATACTGAACAAAATATAAGGAGTACAGTCTAGAATTAGGATGTTAAATTCACAAACAATCGACGTGCTAAATAGTATAGCCATTCCTTAAATCTGATTATTAATGATATGGTAAAAGTTTCCTTAAAAGCCTGTAATTTATTAATATGGTCGAAAAACATTTTTACCTCTTCAACTTTTTGATGGGCTATATTATTAAAATAAAACAAGAGCATAACTTTAAATTCATTAAGTGTAAATAACTGGGTTATAAAACACTTAAGGTATCAACTAGGAAGTATTTATGATGCTTTAATTAGTGTTTATAATAAGAATGAAATTGACAATTCTATTAGAGATGAGATATCTGGATTATTAAATTATCTTAAACAATTTTAATTCCTATGTTCTATTGTTATTTGGTATAAAATATTAAATTGCATAAGAGCATTGATCATACCATTTTAGACAAAAGACGACGGTCTACCATCTGTTACGGAATTCAAAAAATTCTCTAAGGATTCTTTTAAGGATCTTCGGTTGGATGTGGCTTTGTATAAAAAGCTCTGTGATGCCAGAGAAGAGACCAATGAGATTAATATTTCAGCCAACTTAGAGATGACACAGTCACGTTACAGAATTAAGCAAAGAATTATTATTTTTTTAATAGGAAGCACGAGATGTACGATGGAAAATCCTAAATTAAAATTCTACGTACTGTGTTTTTTTTTACAGTTGATGAAGCAATTAATATCTTGGATTGTGTAGATTTAATTTAATGAGTTCTTATAGCAATTGTTTTAAATTTTTATACAATGCATATAATTTAAAAATTATATATATATAATTCCAAAATTAGTTAAGTAAAAATTTTGTAATAATATTGACCGAAGGAGAATCAGTAGATCCAAATGTGCTTGATCTATTAGGTGAGATAATGCCAGTTTCAGCTCTGTTAAGCAAAAAGGAAAGCCTACCCCAACTGAAGTTTTAAAACTTATTTCAATTTAAAAATTTGCACCAAACCTTTCTTTCTTCGCCAAAAATTGTAGCAAGTACAGAAAATTTTTTTCAAAATTAAAATTTTAAAAAAAATAGAAGCCACATATTTTTTCAAGACACAATCACGTCCATAAATTAAGGATAATTCAGAATCACACAGAAATTGATCTCTAAAATAAAAAATTTCACCCGTAGAATTATCACACACATCTTGAAGAAGAATATGCAAATTACAGCAAACCACCAGATGGCGCGGATAGTACGTCACAATGACGAGAGTGTAAGAGAGGGGTATATAAGGAATGGTGGCAAAGAAGTAAAATTGTTCACAAGCACTTTAAAAGCCTTTCAATGCAATAACCGCATAGTTATGACACAAAGGAAGCTTTTGGAATATTTTTTACGTAGTAGAATTATCGGACGACTGGAATGTGGACGTACCCAGCTAGAAGTATCCGAGGAACTTGGAATCGCTCAGAGTGTCATCTCGAGGCTTTGACAACGATTCCAAGATGCTGGTATTGTGAGTAGATGTTACAGCACATGTCGCCCCGAGTTACAACAACTGCTTACCATAAAAAATTGCACAGATGTAGAACAATTAAACACTATCTGAGTTATCAAAATCAGATTTAGTATTTGAGTTTTCGGAGAATCCGTTTTGAAGTTTTAATTTCATTCGTAATAATATCATAAAAAGCAAGCACAACTTTTAAATCTTGACCAAATCTATTTGCTCTTCAATAAATAATTCACAAACTAGAATTTTTGCATAATTCTTTCTTGAAATGATTTATTACTGCATATATAATGTCAATCTCATTGATGCGCATTAGAAAAATAATTAATTCATTTTTATCAGGCTCTTTTCTAGCAGATAATCTGAAATGTGGGAGTGGTAGTTGCTGTCCAGCATCAAATATTGTGAAGAATTAAAAAAGAATTGTGCAATTCATGCAAAAATTCTAGTTTGTGAATTATTTTCTGGGAAGATCAAATGGATTTGGTCAAGATTAAAAAGGTGTGCGGGCTTTTTATGATATTATTATGAATGAACTTAAAACTTCAAAACGGATTCTCTCAAAGCACAAATACTAAATCTCATTTTGATAACTCAGATAATTAAAAATCTAATTCGCAAGAATAGAAAAATTCTCTCATTTTTATATATTTGTTTTTGGTGATTTATATATATCCCATGTGTGCAAGATTCAACACTTTTATTATTAGAATATTTTAAGATATTTATTTAAACAAATGCACGTATAAAGTTCTTAGATTTTGATGTATTTTACCTATAAATTGTTATTTGTTTTTGCTTTTATTCGTGTACAATATTTAACATGCGAAGGCTTTTAAAATCATGGACATAAAAAATAAAGGCATGCACATCTTTTGAACATGTTGTGCATTAGCTCTGAGCTTGGAATTAGCTTTGAAGTGTGTGTATTTATTTTTTATTATAATTATTAAGATAAAGTTTTACGAAATATTGATCTTTCATTCGTTTTTTTCTACGTATTCATTATGGCAGTATACTATTTAATTGTTCTACAGTTGTGCAATTTTTTATGGTAAGTAGTTTTAAATAAGTTAATTAACAGTTCACAAAAGTTTCAGAGTATAAGATGAATATTATATCATGCTATTCTTCGAATGATAACTTCAAATTCATATTTCTCCATGTTGAATTTATGTACACATACTATCATTCAAACCCTGAGGTTTTTTTAATAATTGAAGTATGGGTTTGAAATTTTCATACATGTTCTGAAACGTATGTTTTGTAAAACTGTGCATGGAATTAGTTCTAACATGTTTTGCACTTTTTTTTAAAAAAAATTTCAAAATCAAAAAATTAATCTTTTTTTGAGAATTTTTGGCAGTTTAACAACAAAAAAATTAATAAAAAATTAAAGAGCAGCAGCAGAAAAAAACCCATGGTCTGTTTTATGTAGTATAGTATAAGGTACTTGGAAAAAAAATTGAATAAAAAGAGACATATTTAAAAATCCTTAGGGATTTAAAAAATGCTTAAAAAAGCTAAAAAAATTTAAATTTTACAAACATTTTGCAACAAATTAAATTTTTTTTGTATGGAATTAATTTTAAATATTAACTTTTATGAAATACAATTAAAACCAAATATCAAATAGTGAAAATAAAAAAAAATTGTCAAGATGGTACCATATCGCCTTAAAAACTTGAAGAATAAAATTAACGTTGAAGTACATTTATTAGATATGTAGTTTTAGGGTATACTGTATTTGAGTTTGATTTGAAAGGACAATAATGCACTTCATGATACCATCTCATTATGACTGGATCATTTCTTCCATTAGAATCTTTCAGTGCTTAGTGTTGTTTCAAATATTTTCGTCTGACTCCGTTCTTGCTGCCCTTAAGTTTTGAAATACAGGGCTCATTCATACAAAAAGGCTTGTTGTCATTAATTTTAATCTGTATTAAAATGTTTCCTTCTCGTTTTCTTAAAAAAAGTATAATTTATTTTGACTATATATTAAGTTGCTGTCAACGAAGTTCGTTTTTCATGCTTTAATCTTCTTTCTTACTATATTAACCTTAAGCATGAAGCATTTTTTCCACAAACGGTTAGTCATATAATGAGTTAAAGAGACAATCATACTAAATTCAATTGTTATTAAAAGAAAAAAATTCCAATCTTAGTATGACTTTTTACTTTCAATAAAATATTGCATGGTCTTTGAAGTGTTAACATCTTTTTAGCGTTTTGTTGAAAAGTGAATTTAAATGAAGCGTAAGGTTCAGGTGCATTACGTTAGCTGGTTTTCCTCGGCTCTAATCGGAAATCGTGCTTGGATCAACAACTATTGCTTTGTTTTGAATAGAAAACCTTTTAGGGTGTGTTTTTAAGAACAAATTTCATGCACACTTTTTTCACTGAAATTTTATTTTTTGCTTTAAATATTACTGTAATGTAGCCTACTCCCATTCAACTTCAGCGAGTACACGAAAGAAGAGGAGACCAAGCAAAAACAATTGAAAAAAATTTTTTTGCAGGAATTTTTGAAGAAGGATTCTGGTAATTACTATAAGAATATTTCAAGATTTGTTATCAAGTTGCCAATCTGTATTGAGAGCCAGATGTTTTAAGGGGGTCCGGCACATCCATAGGAGCCCATGTTAAATTACCTAAGTTTATGTTCATTTTTCTTAGAAACTACTTACTTCTCATGAATAAAATTTTTACAGTAGGTTATATGTACTATCAATAATAATTATTTAACGAAGGGTTTTGTCTTTTTATTAAAATTAAATTAACTATGAATTTTTTATAAATTGTCCAATTTTTTTGCCCCCCCCCCTAAAATTTAGTTTAAAAAATTCATATCTAAAGAAGTTTGCTGGATATATCTAATTACCTTCATAAAAATGTGTAATTATGTTAAAAGTCTGCTCACTGAAAATTTGAGGATTATATGATAAGTAGTTTTTGAGAAAAAGGTACATAAAGTGATAAATATTAAATTTTATAAAAACAGGCCTCAAAGTAAAAAACTGTAAATTTTTGGGCATTTACTTTGTTTTGTTCTATTCAGAAACATAGGAAGCATTTTTTTACTCTCTGCTCATACAAAATATTCTTCTATTTTTTTTAAAACAATTTTGCCTTTTTTGGGATTTTAAGATGCTTTTGTTGGGCTACAGGAATCCTACGTGTATCTAGTTTTTTAAAACATGATACACAATTATAAAACTTGGTTCATTATTACAAGGTTTTAAGATCATTGATTTTGCTACATGACTCATACTGAATTGTGCAATAGCCATAATTACCTCTAATTTTAGAGTTTTTAACTCCCAAATGTAGAACTTGGAATCCCATGACCATATGGTGTTATTAAATGACTCATTAAGGGGTTCTGGGTCTTTCCATGTAAACATTTTCTTAAAAACATAGGATCACCTAGATCTTAAAAAATTGGCTTCATTTAATTCATTATGGTACGTGTGTGTTTATGATCATGGTGTCTTTCGTTACATCCAGCTTCTGTCTTTTGAAACTTGCACCAAACATTTATAATCGCAGGACACATTCCATGTTGAGGGCTCTCGTTTGAAGACAGAAAATTAAAATAAACTGCTCAAACATTATTTTTCATGCTGTGTAGATCATTGGTAATATTTCTAAGAGCTATACCATAATATCTTTGAGTTTTTGATATTAAAATGTCGGTGAGTTGGTTATGACCCTCTTAGGCTTTTTCCATCACTTAACTTTTTTTTCTCTGTTTCGCTTTTAAGACCCAAAAGTCGAGTGATTACGGATATACTTTTCTCGATAACTTAAATACACTCTAATTTTTCTACTTGAACATCATATGGATTTGCGTTCATCAAAAACTAATGCACGGGTGCTTCTAGGAGAGTTCATATGATGCGCGTCAAGGAGTAGCTTCGCTTAAAAAAATAGATAAAAATACTTCCAGTTATCGGATTTCCTCATATACATAATTTTAGAGAAAAATATTTGAACTTTTAGAAAATATATATAAAAAAGTTAAAATTGATAATTTTTCACAAATTGATGTGCCCCTCCCCCTTAATGGATTAAGAAAGTAAATGTGAATGTGTTTGATTTTTCCGTTGAATATTGCATACGATCAATAATGTCAATAATGTTTCAAAAGTTGACTTGCTAACTTTATTAGAAAAAATCGATGAAACAGTACATTAATCGTTTAAAGCAGTTGAACTAAAAAAATTACTTTTGAAATTCTCAGAGTTTATAAATGATAACTAATTTGTCGTGGACTTAACTGAGAACACAGATATGCAACGTGAAAAGAAAGATGGTTTGCGTATTTTACGCTTGCCAAATCAACACAGATAGTATAAATTCAACGCATTATATTGTTGAAAGTGTTCCTTGAAAAAATAAACTCTTTTAAGCTTTGCAAATAATGGTACGTCTAGTGCTAAGAAGGAACAAGAAATAGGATCTATTTTTTGATGAAGCAGACAGAACATTTAAGCACAAAAATGTGCTAAAAGAATTAAAATTCGAAAATAGTTCTTACTTTTTACCGCAACCATGTTGGTGACATTATTTAAAATTCATCACGTACGACATATGGGAAATCAGGGTTGCCAACTTGGGGAGTAATCTTGAACGTAGCATTGTTGCAGTAGTACGTAAGTATCATATAAACATATATATTACATAAATATTAGAAATATTTTATTTTTAAAAATTGACAAATTGACTTTCAATTCGAATATATATATATATATATATATATATATATATATATATATATATATATACATAAATATATGAGAATGCATAATTGTTTACACATTGCCCTTACTTAAAGCTTAGACATCTCTTCAGGTATATAAAATGACTTTCAGACATAGTTGTGCGGAAAATTTCTATTCCAGTGCCGTCTCTTGTCCAAAGATCTTTTATGTTTACATGAGATGATATGCATACATCACAAATGTATAGGAATCCAATGAATGCTCTTATTCAGCTTCGTTGTTGTCTTTTACATCTCCCTCTTTCGGGAAAAAAGGTTCTTTTATAGATTGGATAAATGTATTTGGGCATTTCACTAAACGCTGAATTATTTCAGCAGAAATTTGTAGATACCAGGCTTCTAATGGAGAAATGACATATTTTGAATAACACGTACTTCCAGGGAGTTTCAAACAAATGTTCTTTCCAGAAATTCTAATATTAGGACTGATTTTTTCTTTCTTCTAAAGTGTTAGCTTATCTCTCCCTATAAAGCAATTATTTTCAATGGTGTCTGCATTTTTCTCTCCTAAATCTGAGTCGATTTCATAAATACTATTGCATTCTTCATCATCTAATTTTTCCTCATTATCACAGCAGACTCACACAAACTCACGCGCAGGGTATGAAACACCCGAAGGAGTGATATCCAAAGATCTATTTTAAGAATTCACCTACCAGTTCAAGGTTACGACCTTAAAATCAGCAACACGAGGAATAATCCATTTTACTAAAAGAGTTTTGAAGGAGCATCTAAAAAAAGTTAGGAGATTTATATGAGATACTCTGAGTGTAAACTGCCGTGTTAAATATAAAGATTACATTCTTAATTTATCTCAACGCTGTACTTCGCGTTAACAGACAACATAATTATCTCGCTTCTACGAGGTCCGGCGTCAGTAGTTTTCGTGTTAGTTTATAGGGCGACTAAGAAAATCTGACTGACTAACTTCATGAGCTTCAAATTCGATTAAAACAAAGATCATTAATTCGATGAAATCCTTTGAAATTTTAGCAAGTATTGAAAATACACATTTACAATTTTCTTTTGATTAATTTTCGAAATAAGCTTTATATATTTCAGTTTGTTACCCTAAGGCAAAATTTTCCTTTTCAATAATTTTTATATTATAGTAGTTAATTTACTTAATTTTTTGAGCTTCAAAGACTAAGCAGAATGTTGAAAGAAAGCATGTGCTCTACCTAAATAATGATTAAATGTAAGCTCTTGTTAAAAAGCTGCTTTACTATAATGCTTTTCTTAAATCATATGATTATTTTGCCCACTGATATATTTATGTTTAAACTTTAAATTAATTAATACCATAAATTTAAACAATTTTTTCCGAGGACAATCAAATAAAAGTATGCAAATTTGCTATAACTTGAAGAATTTTGATCTCGGAAAAAGTTTGAAAACGAGTTAATTGCTAATATTTAAAAAATTTCAAGTTTTATTGAAAATCCATTTGTAATTAGGAATTTATGGAGCATTACTATAATGCATTCAACATAAGGTAAGAATATTGAATTTCTTTTACGCCGTTTTTCGATCATTCGAAAATTAAATATTTTCTCTCTAAATGGTCATGATCACGAACTAGTAGTTGGTGTTGTCGAGTCGCGAGTTTGAGATCCAGTGCCATAGAAGACCCGCCGTGTGGATCGGCTGATAACCGTTAAATCTGTCGTGGCTTAAAGTCTTCCAGTTGGTGTACTTTCAAATTCCATTGCAAGATCTTTAAAAAATATTAATTGCAAAACTGAGGAAACAGTAAAGCTTTCAACTCATAAATGTAACCGTGCTAAGGAATCGCACTTTTTGTGATATAGATGGTAAAAGATGAATGAACGTAAAATACAAAACATTTATAATTTCAATTGTCTTTCGTTTCATGCTATACCCGAAAATTAACAAAATAATATTGTAAAAAGTAACAACACAGAAAATAATTCTGAGACAAGCCCTTTCTTTAAAAAAACTCATTGGCAGTAAAAGTAGGCTGCTTTGCTTTTTTACCCTCTTGTTTACGCTTGGTTATGCTTAGCGATACATTTTTTTTTTTGTGGTATGAGATACAATTAATATTTAGAATTTTTAATTATTTACTTTTTAAACTTCAAATTATTTTTTAAAGAATGTGGTATATATACGAGAACACATTCTTAGCACCAACGTTTTAACTCTCTTTGTGTTTCCCCAATTCAAACTCCATAAAATCATGGCAGAAAAATTTTATAGACGACTTTCATATTGTGACAAGTTGTGGTTGCAAAATCCCTTTTCTTAAACGCATTTACAATTTTTAATTATTTTAAAATAATTAATATCTTATAAAGGATATAAAAAATGTGGGCCTTTGCATATTAATTAAAATTAGAAATATTTTGTAAGTTGTATGATTTCTGGACATAAAAAGAAAATAATTGGATTGGTAGTGAAAAAAAAACTTTATAAACTAGCACACATTTATTTTCAGATTAGCGCATAGGATTTAATGATTCCAAGCTTCTAATGCGCCGAGTGAACTGATATTCTCCGCTGCAATTGGTTAATAAAAGCTACTTGAAGTAAGATCTGCAAAGCGAAAAAAAAGTTACTAATGAAATCGTCAGGCTATATCACGGTCGAAAAATTATTGCCCCAGTAACAGGAGTGTTGTCAAGTGCCCTTTTCTTATGCTGAGTCAACTCTGAACAAAAGAGGAGGGTGGAACTAATTCCCTGGTACTCGCAGAAAACAAAGCGAAGATTATTTCATGTATGAATACACCGGAAATTGTAACAAAAACACGTGTTGATGTGAAATCATGCCACAAGTTTTGTGTCACTTCGAAAGGGAGCGGAAACATCTCCATGTTCAACGCCTCAAAATATTTTTTGCACCTTTTTTTTAATAAATAATTACTCAGCTCTCCGATTGGAAGTTTCCTGTCGCCGCATCAACGCATAAAGAGAAAAGATCGGATTCCAGAGCCAAAGTAGCGAATTCTCTTTACCTTACTCACTCAATTGGAATTTAACAATTTTAGATCAAAGAGTCAAATGGGAATTTTCGTACACAGCTGTATTTATTTAAAGAAATAAAAGACAGAATTCAGAGTTGCATGCATATGTAAATAAAAGAAAAGAACAGTTAAAATTATTGTGAATGCAAATGAGTGCAGTATTTCATTTTACGTTCTTAATATCAAACGCGTTAAATTTCCAATTTTAAAACTTATATATCGTAAAAAGTAGACACACAAATACATAAAAGAAAACACTGCATATTTACAGGACTTTGGAATGATTAAAGCTTATTTTTAATGCCAAAAAGAAACTGTAAATCTACATTTCCTTCTACATTTTCAAAAGTGAAATGGCAACAACAAGAAATAGTGCACGTAGTGCCATGTACATTTTAGGAGTGACAGTTGTTAGATTGATATGCATAGGAAGTAAAAAATAAAGCCGAATTTATCAAATCTGAAAGTGATGATATCAGCTGAATAAGGTCAGGTCCCTTTTTCTGGAGAATCGTTAAGTAAGGACAATTCCTCTACCTGGCTGAACCACTGAAATCCGGTCTCATCTTTGGAATAGAATTTACTTTAAAAAAGGACGATGGGGTTAAAAGTGCTCGCTATCATTTTTGTTAAAAATTTCATTTTTTCTATATTTTCTAACCAATTTTCAGACACCCTTTCATATTCGAACAATCCCTTCGAACGTTCTAAGGATTGTACACATCGTTGGAGTATTTTTTCTGCCATACTCCTGCAGTCAGATAATGGGGGATGATCTTCAACTCATGACAAACTCACTTTGTATCCACCTTCCTCATTTCGGCAAACAGTTCCCAAAAATTGTTCCCTAGCAGCATTTTCTAATTCTTTTCTAGTTGCCTTTTCTCCTGGATCACGAATACTAATGGTATCAAGTGACCAAAGTGTTGAAATGTCAGAATTTTGGACATGAAAAGATGACAAAACATTGGAATTTTTTGTATAACTATCACTATAAATTTTACTTTGCCTAAAACTGTCTACCCTTATCTTGTATTTACCGCTACTAGACCTTTATGAAGATGTTTTATTTCACCTACTAAAATTTCCCTAGCTATATATCAGACTCCAATAAAGTATGCACCTAGTTAGGAATTTTTTCATATAAACAAACATTTTTATTAATAAAAGTCTCACTCAGGAAAATTCCTAAATGCTTCATTTCCTTAACACTTTTAACATCACAAAATTTTGCTGAAGGGACGAAAATCTTTTCCAGGTCCATTATATTAACATCTAAGGAAAAAAAAAACTTTTGTCAGTCTGACTTAATTTTAAACAATGAATCCTATGGTTCTCATTGATCACAATGTCTCCAAAGAGGCCATGGGTTACAGAGAGAGAAAGATTCTTTGCCCAAACACTGTAATTTTAAAGATAAGATTTTTGAGAGCCACTACCACACAAATATCGCTCTGTCAACCCTTATCCTTAATGCATACAATTTAAGTTTACAAAAGAATTTCTTTAAAACAAGGATTGTTAGTCAAGGTACAGTATCATCATATGTAAAAGATTTATTTATTTCTAAGTGTGTGGTCAGATTTGTTTATTTTTGTACATATTATTGTTAAATGTCTCTCTCTCCCTTACCACAAAAATAACAAATATCATTCTTATTTTGCAATTTTACTTAAATGTGAAAAGCAACAATATTTAAAACATGCGCCATTTTTAAAAAACATTTTTTTCTTCTTTCTTCAAAGTTAAATCTAAAACAAATTTGTAATCGTTTGGCGTCGACGTTTATTACAAAATGCACAAATCGAAAGTTTTTTTTTTTTCTTTCTTGTTCACTTGTAGGAAGTAAATCATCAGAAGAGCTCGAGGCCTGATTCTGTCTGTCAGTTCTTGATGGGTTATTTGCGGTTTGGAAATGGATAGTCCTCATGGTTTTCCGGTTTCCCAATTGTTGTACAACATCACTCACGCGCAATGAAATTCCGCGTAAAAAATCAAGAAATTCTTTTATATCATAAGAAGAGTTTTTAATTTCTTTATGGAATTCAAAACTTGATCCGAAGGAATTGTTTTTCGTAAAATTGGACAACATGACACAAACACACACCTCTCCTACCACACTACACCACACCAACGAGATGAAGTTTGAGCTCTCGTATGATTCAATGTGCATTGCGTCTATTAACGGCGGGTCTTCAGCTGTAGCTAAAATTGCCAAAGGGCAGTTTTTTGAATGTGGGAAACCACTGCGAATTCTAGATTTTGAGTTCTTACAAAGCACGGTGGAAAAATAAATTCAGCAACCTTTCTCTCCCCCCCCCTTCTTTTTCACCACTAAGATAGGTTTCAATAAACGAGATTTTTTCTTTTACTGCCATTTTTTAAGAAAACGGTATGTCACAATTAATTGCTAAATGAAGATTTTCAATCAATTTTAAAATAAATAATGAATATATTAGTTTTCTGTAATATACCTTTTTTCGTCAGAAACGTGTTTAAATAATTTAGTAAACACTGTCGATTGAAAATCTATAAAATTAAAAAAAAACACTAAAATATTTTTATCAGAAAGAAATTGTAATTTCATTGATATAGAAATCCCACGCACACCAGAAAATGCTGACAGCTAGAGGGAAAGGGAAATTTCTATTGCAATAAAAAATATTATGCATTCAAAAATGTCCGTGCATCGACGGGGCAAATGAAGGGAAAAGAAATCTTTCTGTTTGATAAGAAAAAAAAAAGTAGAGAAAATTTCGAAAAAGGGAATTTTAATGAATTAATTACAGAAATAACTCACACACATAGCATGCGTACACACACACATAGAATTGCTAGCGTCATGAGAAACAGAGGAAATTTCCATGTGGTGTAAAGTTATATACACTCGGTAAAACCCCGCGCAACGCCGGGCTAAATGGGGGGGGGGAAGAAACTCGTACACAACGGGGCAAGGAAATCAAAAAACAATTCGAAAAAGGAAATTTATTGGCATATTAAAATAGAAATCACACCCATCCCTGGACATGCGGTTATTGAGAAGGGAATATTTATATAAAAGTTGAGAAAGCCTGTGCAATACCTGGCCAAGCACTCACATTGTACACGTACTCACCCACACAGAAGTGCTGGCGTCATGAAAGAGGAGGAAATTAACATGGGGGTTAAGTTATACATTCCGTAAGAGCCCGTGCAATGGCGGGTCATGCAGCTAGTTATCAACTAACTTTCGAAATGATTTAACGTCATTTGAGTTTTTTTTATGGTGGAATATTTAATATTCTATTCATTTGCGATTAATTAAAATTTATTTGTTGCCAAATTTGTCAAGGTAAGTATTAAGTTTTGTTCATAACTTTGAATATGACAAGCCCATAGGAGTCTTACTAGTATTTATTAAACTTTTTCTTTACTTAATGTTGGTAAATTATTTATCGAATTTATTGTGCAATACTCATACCTTTATATTTATTATATGTATTAGTGTAAATACGCATTTTATCATTATTATTTTTATTATGTGTTTTTTATTTGTATTTTGTTTTGCTTCCTTTCATACATTAATGTTTTTTTCAATAATATTTTATTTTCAACCTTTCGATATTCTCGTGCCCCCCCCCACGTAGGGGTTATCATACCCCCTACGTGGTGACGCCCCACAGTTTGAGAAATGCTGCCCTAGTTAATTTGTCAGCTAGATTGCTCTTCCCTACACAATGATACCATCTGTTTGGATTTGCCTTTCTTAATTTCTGATACGCAGTTTCGTACAAACGGCTTCCAACCATCGGCCTCCCCCTTAATTCATGGGATGCATATTTGTGAACCACATCAATAATATGTTGTTTTTTCCTTTTTAGTATATGGAAAAAGTATTCTGTAAATAATATCCCAATCTTGCTAAAATCAAAGCGCCTAATAGCTCTAATATAAGCTGCGTAAGTTTCTTTAAAGGAGCCAAACGAAATTTTGACGTATGCAACTTGTGACATATGTATCTGTATGTTTTAATCGAAAATAAGCTACAGAACCATATAATTTAGGACTTGCATCTGAAAATAAATGCTTTTCTGATTCCCAATTTATCTCATTAAAATACAGCTTAGTAATTTTAAACTGGTTTAGAATTTATTTCATTTATCCACTCTATAAATGTGGCTTTAATATCACTAGCAACACATATCACAAGCAGCATATCACTTTGGGTTGACGATTATAATTTAAATTTAATTCTTCGGACTATTTTTGTAAAATTATGGGGCACAATAAGTTACTATATGTACCTGTAGCCACATCCAACTATTGTAATCATCTAATCTGTGTTTCTATTGAATCTTACATTTTTCTCAATCCTGTTACATTGAAACATGATTGAACTGAATCAATTAATAAAATATTATACATATGAGATGAAATAATTATATCTGCTCACCCAAAACTTTCTTTTAATAGTTTTATCGATGCATCATAATTTTCATATGTAAGAGAAATATCGAAACTGCATTTAAAACAATTCCCTCAAGATATGCTTTTAGATATGTAAACTTTTCAACTTTAGTTAACGAATCATTGATAGGAATCGCAACTCTTCAAAATAATTCCAAAGTTATATAAATTGACTACAATCACCTTGAAAGGAGTGTGTGTTTAATTCAGGTAATTTAACAGTTTTATAGTTTCGTTTCTAAACGAAATATTATCCGTATTAACTGGACCCTATGACCTAATTCCCTGTCTATCAGACAATGTTTCTATTTCTATATACTAACTCATTTAATTTTCTGTGAGCTGAAACTTTAAGCTCAGAAGCTCCACAACTTTTGTCTCTTTAGTATATTCGGCAGAATTTTATTTACCTAAAGTAGATTTTCTATTTTCATTAAATGTTTAGTAAAGAAAATCCTTAAAATTTTCCTTTTTCGTTTAAGCCTTTCAAGATCCATTTTAAATTTAAACAATTCAGTAAACCAATAAATTTGAAGGAAGAAAAATGTGCCTACCCTGAATCTCAACTCCTATAAGACATAATTCATCCCAAAATTTGTCTACGAAAAAGAATGATCCAATCAATTTTCAATTCATATTTCACTAAAATTTTCGTTAAGTTATCACCTTATGACGTTCGTGGTCACCAGAAAATATCAGTTCTTATTTTCAGTTTTCAAATATTTATTTTTTCGACACACAACACACAGTCAATTAAATATTCGTTAAAAATTGCTATTTTGTGTACAGGTACACCCACCGATTTCGGGGGTCCAAAGTTATTTGTAGACTGATGGAATTCCCCATCGTGTGCAGCATAGGTTCTTGCGTATTTCCCTTTAGGGAGTTCTGAGAAGCAAACCGCCACAGTGCGTTAGGCACTGACGTATCATTTGTTAGCCTATTTTGGAAATTTCCTACAACAAACAGGGATAACCAATGTTTACAATTTCTAATTAGAAATTACAGTTTGACTAATTATAATCAACTATCGGAAAGTTTATAAAGGGCAAATAATTTGCGTTTCCTTTTTAGCGCGTTTTTCACGTAGTGGAACAAAAGCGCTAATAGGCCGCAAATTTAGTCTTCGTTCTATATTTTGTCATACCTTTTTCTCAGTCAATAAGCAACCAATTGACCTCGGATTTTCGGCATTGGATCGCATTTGTGCCCTAGGTGAGCCGAATTATATTTAAATTTTCCCATAGTTTTCCCGAATTTTCCTATTGTAAAATACAACATGTGAAAAACGTGCTAAAATTACTTGGCCATGCCAATGATTGTTATCTTGTTTTTTCCCCACGAATGTTTTGACTCTAGAACCCATCTGTCATTATTCATTCTTTTTTTTATTATCACGCTTATTCGTTAACTAATTTTCTAAAGGAAATTTCATGGTTGTTATTTTTAAGTGAAAATCATGAATTGCATTAAAAAAGTTCTTATTGTACACATACACCTATAGTTGAACAAACATACCTAATTTGACCAGAATTTTGAAACTCCTTTCGGTATAATTTAATTAGCAGAAATGATACATCATACTCTTAAAATTCTTCAGATTCATAGTGTCAAAACTTGGATTGTGGCAATACTTTATATTCAACATTAATTAAGCTAAATACCTTAAATCGTTTCATTTGCATTTATACTTTAAGTGGTATGGCAGATAAAAAAATCTTTAAATGAGGAAATTAATTAAAAAATTAAAAACTAAAAATAAAAAGGATATTTTAAAATATATTGTCATTTTAACATGATCACATAAAAATTTTATAGAACCACTGTACACACACCGAAGTGTGTGATTGTTTTTTTTTATTTCATAAAGAATGGTTAGTCTTAGACTAAATGCTTTTTCTAAACATAATTGTAAATTAAAAATTATTAAGCATTTTTGTTCAGTGTTTATTGCAAATCTTTTTTTTAAAATTAAATGATTAGAAAAAAATAAACAATAATTGAGAAGAAGAGTGTTCAATTTTATTTAGCATTTCAGAAAAAAATTACTATCGAAAAACATACAAGTGTGTTGCAATACATTACCAGAACTTTCTAAATGATAAAGTTTATCAATTAGTCTTTCGATTTTCAGCTCTATCCCTTGCTTTCTATTTTTTATAAAACTAGAGAAACATTTTAGTTTAATTTAATTAAAGAAAACATCTTAAAAACCTCTATTTGACTTTTTTAAATAAATTATCCCTTCTTATATAAATTCTAAAAAGCCACTTTACCCTCTTTCTTTTTTTATTTGTCCTTTCTCTCTCCTGCACTTTATAATTATTCTAAAATCGAATATCTTAGTGAACCTTTTTTGTATTTTTGCGCTCTTTTTAAGTTGATACAATTGTGTCGGGCCGTTCTATGTTTGTCTAACCTTACCTGTATACATACTAGCTTCTGATGGAATGAGATTTTCAGAATTGAAACTCTTTACTCAGCATCTGAGTCCCATGAATACCTAGTGGCCGCGGTAGCTAAGTGGTCTAGGCATCGGATCGTGGCTAGCGTGTCATGAGTTCGATCCCAGTACCACTGAAGACCCGCTGTGTAGGGTAGCGATGCACGTAAAATCTGTCGAAAGCTCAAACGTCCTCCCGTTGGTGTGGTGTGGTAGTTAGGAGAGGGGGGGGGTGCCAGCTCAGGTGTCGTCAGCGGCACTTCACCATGGTTCAAAATTACGCGGACCGTCCCCAAAAGCCCTCGTGTAGCTGAATAGTGGGACGTTAATATTCACTCACTCACTCACCCATGAATACCTGCATCATACACATGTATATCACGTAGAGGATAATAAGTATTTATTGACAGTACTCTTCAAAAATGAAAATATGAACACTATGGCCCAAATGTATTGCGTGACCGTAGTTTAAATATTGATTAAATCTAAAAAAATAATGCAAAACATAGTTATTCTTGATTTGATTTAATCCGTAAGACACAAAGGGTCTTTCAGAAAGAACTACATTTGAATGTATATTTTAGTTATCCTCATGTAGTGCAGTATTAGAGATTTAGGTTTAAATGGAAAAAAAAAGTCTTTAACAAATACGCACACTTTCAAATATCAACAGCAAAACTTTAATTCCAATTAGTCATTTGGAGATATCTGCTGTACTGGTTTGATTTTTAAATAATAAATCACTTTTAGTAAAAACATAAATGTCTGATATATTGTGTACGAAAGTGCGTGTTTTTCGTGCGAGCTTAGTGACTTTTCCCTTGCACATTTCCCATACACAATTAAGCTTTTTTGCTTTAAACATAATATTTTTTCTTGAAAATTTTTTGTAATTTTACACGTTTTGTTCCTCTTTTGAAATTAATAGGATCTGAATTAAGCGAGAAATACGATAAAAACTTGCACATGAAATAATGATAGAAAGATTTTGTAAATTGCGTTTTTAATAAATATTCTGAATTGGATTGTGTATTATTGTCATAAAAATCTCTTACTCAAATTTTACAGCATACTGCTATGTATAACAAATATTAATTATAAGTTAACTATTATATAAAATAAATTGAGATTTTTTAAAATAATTGCTTGAACCATAAATTACAAATAAAAAAAAGAAAGAAACGAGTCTTACAGTAGTCGCATATGATGTGTAACATCTGACTTGTTATCATGGTAAATACGCAATAGTGACTTTAATCCTGAAAGAAATGAATCAGTTATGACTGGAAATAATTTTCTATCGAATAATTATATCTTTAATGAAAATTTTATTTAATTAACACAAGGAGTATAGCAGTTTTTTATCAAAAATATTTATTCTTGTTCAATTTGGGGGAAATCGTTAATGATAACTAATGATAACTAAAATATGACATTTATACATGTAATTTCAAAGTATTTAAAAAATGTTGAAAAATAGAGTCAATAACAGTACCACTGTTAGTTGTCGAAACATTTCGATTAGTGTTCATTTCGAGTTTGAGTTCATCTTTCAGAAAAGCTATGAGCGGCTCAGCTTCTGGCAAACCTGAAGTTAACGTTAAAATCACCTCTCAAAATCATGGGAAGCGCGAGTGATAGTTTTTTTTTTTAAAGAGCAGAACCACCTTCGGTATACGGTATGTTACGGACCATTGCGTCATCCCTTCTCATCTCACCCCTCTTGTACGGAGAAATGGAACAACCCCCCTTTTTGTGTACTTTGTTTTTTGTTTCTTCTCTCTGTGTAGTTGTTGTTCGTTCGAGTTTGAATAAAGGTGTCGCAATGCATTGGTAAAAATTCGTTGAATCGTTATTTCGTATTAAAATTATTTCTGAGCCTTCGACGTATGTGCAAAGTTTGTACATAAAAAATGGTCCGTCGAGCCGGAGTATTATTAAATCGCCAGAACCTGTGGATTTAGAAGATATTTAAGAAATATTTACGTTGGTTTCATTGCTTTGAATGCGTCATGGCGAAAGGCGTTAAAATTCTCGAAAGGAAGTTCGACATCGAAAAACAGTTGAGTGGATTTATCGCATATGTGGACACTTTCGTTGAAGATGACAAAGAAGTGTTATCTTTCAAATTAAGTCAATTTGATAGACTTAATGCAAAATATGAATCAGTTAAAGAAGAAATTTTCACTTCTTTATCAGACGGATAATTCAAAAATTTCGATGGAAAAATTACCACTTGCAATGAACACATTGAGAAACTCGAGGTAAGACTTAAATCCTTGAATTTAAAATATAGTAAAAATAATAATGAGACGGGTTCAAATGCTGTGTCTAATGTTATCAAACCGTACTTTAGATTACCAGAATTATCGCTTCCACAGTTTAATGGGGACATAGAAACATGGTTTATTTTTAAAGAGCAATTCAAAGAAATAATTGAAAATTGTGGTTTAAATGATAAACAAAAATTGCAACATTTACAATCGTGTTTAATAGGAATTGCAAAACATGCCCAAACTGTGGATGACACATATGATTCGTTGTTTCTGACTCTAGAGCAGAGGTTTGAAAACAAAAGACTAATAATAAACAAACATATAAATGCTTTGTTGATGTTGAAATATGAAAAATTTAGAGGTGATTCAAATGTTGAGTTAAGAAATTTGTTTGATACTTGTACTAAACATTTGAGAGCATTAAAATTGCTAAAAATTGTGCATAATACATTTTCAGAATTGTTGTTGATACAATTAGTTATGCAGGTTTTGGATACTGAGACAAAGCGTCTTTTCGAAATGACCTTGGAGAGTACAGACATTCCTAAGTGGGATGATTTTTTGGCTTTTTTGAATAAACGTTGTTTATTTTTAGAAAACCTACCATGCGCAGGAACAAAAGATAAACAAAATTTTAAAGACTCTTCACGTCACAAAAGCTTCATATTGCATACAGATGCAAATGTTGACAAAAAATGTAAGCTTTGTTATTTGAACCATGACCTGTATAACTGTGATAAAATTAAAAATATGCCTGTTAGAGAGAGGTATAATATTGTTAAATCTTTGAATTTATGTTTAAAATGCTTGAAACCAAACCATAAGATATCACAATGTAGATCTAAGCATATTTGTTTTTGCAAAAAGAACCACAATCAGTTGTTACATTTTGTTAATGTAAAAAATCAGGAGATGCAAAACTCGAGTCATCCCAACCGGACACTAGGCGCCAAGATGACGTCATCGAACCAATTTGTTTTCAAAATTCTAGTATAAAAAATAATCAAAATAAAACTGATAGGAATTCTTTTAATTTTCTGAGTGCTCAAAACAACATTGTTCAAGGTCAGGTTTCGGGAGTGAACATGAGTGTTTCCGCTTCCCAGACACATAAAAATGATATTATTTTATCGACTTGTATAATTTATGTTGAAAATTCTGTTGGGGAAAAAGTTCCTTTACGCGTCCTCGCAGACAGCGGGTCGCAAGTTTCTCTATTGAGGTCGAGCACGGCAGATTTCTTGATTTTGCGTAAATTAAAAACTCATATGTCGGTCTCTGGTTTGGGTGGTTCGAATGTTAATATAAAATCATAAATCAAAGGAGTAATTTCAAATGGTTCTGGATCATATAAACGTGTTGTGGATTTTCATGTTGTACCCAAAATTACTAATATGATACCTGTTAATTCCTTTGATATTTCAGATATTGTGTTTCCAAGCAATGTACATCTAGCAGATCCCACTTTTAATACTAGTAATTCTATCGATGCCTTATTATCAGCAGATATTTTCTTTGATACTTTGAAAGATGGTAAATACAAATTTGATAATGGTAATTTGATCTTACAAAATACTGAATTTGGCTATATAATTAGTGGTAACACCTCGAGGTTCTCAAGTGGCTCATTGCATTGTGGTTTAATCACAAAAGACTTTGAAACTTTAAATGATACTTTAAAATCATTCTGGGAAATAGAAGAAATTGTACCCACCAAATTTGTTAGTGATGAACTTAAGAAATGCGATGAACATTTTTTGAAAACTATGGCGAGGGACACTAACGGACGTTTTTGCGTCGAGATGCCCATGAAAGACAATGACATTGAACTGTGGCAGTCAAAGTCTACTGCTATTCGCGATTGGAGTTGTTGAAAGACGTGCCCACGGAAAACAAGGAGTTCCTCTTCAATGAAAATGATGAGTTAGTAAAGACCTTGGGATTGTCGTGGAGACCTAGAGAGGACACATTCATGTATCAGATGAATTTGCAAGAGGTTCCAGTGACTATTACTAAAAGAACCGTCTTGTCATTTATCTCCAAATTGTACGTTCCTCTAGGACTGCTTCAACCGATAATCATAAAGGCCAAAATGATGATTCAAAAAATTTGGCTATTAAAAATTGACTGGGATCAAATCTTGCCTCGTCAAGAAATTGAAAACTTCCAGAGATACGTGGCCGAGCTGTATCAATTGAAAGATTTGAAAATACCTCGGTGCATTTTACTGAAAGATTCTGTTGCAGTTCAACTTATTGGATTTGCAGATGCATCAGCCCAAGCTTATGGTGCATACCTATACGTAAAATCTGAGAATGCCAATGAAACTCGATAAGATTACTCTGTAGCAAAACTCGCGTCACCCCACTCAAGACTGTGTCAATACCTAGGCTCGAACTGCTTGCTGCGACATTGTTGTCGAAATTGACCTCAAAGATTATTAAAATTATTGATTTAGAATTTGATGAAGTTCATCTTTTTTCGGACTCGAAAGTTGTTTTGGACTGGATCCAAATGCAACCACACCTTCTAAAAGTCTTTGTGGCAAACCGAGTTTCTTTAATTCAAGAATTGACTGAAACCTTTTCCTGGCACCATGTAAAAACCAAGGAGAACCCAGCTGATTTGATTTCAAGAGGTGCAACTAAGTTGCAGCTTCAAGACGAACTTTGGTGGACAGGTCCTTCCTTTTTGAAGGACAAAACTTTGAACTCAGACTCTGTCGTTTCGCAGAAAGACGACAACTTTTTCGAAGAACTTAAAACCCTAATATTGTATACTCATTCATCACTCATGCAGGTCCATCTGTATTCCTTGATAATTGTTTAAATATTACAAATAGTTTTACTAAACTTGTTCGGATTGTGAGTTATATTTTCAGGTTATATTTCAATTGTAAGTATCCTGATTCTAAACAGTCTGGTGTTTTCACAAATCAAGAACTGGAAAGAGCTACAGCTGCTTTAATTAAACCAGTACAAAAGGAAAGTTTTTTTGAAGAAATTAAATGTTTGGCTGCAGGTAAGGAAATTCTTACGACAAGCAAGTTAAAATTTTTAAATGTTTTCTTGGATGGAAAAGGTCTTCTCAGAGTTGGGGGAAGATTGGTAAATTCCAATATGTCATTTAGCTGTAAATTTCCAATTGTTCAACCTCATACTCATAAATTTTCCAAATTAATTATGTTGTACTATCACATAAAAATACTATCACATTGGCCCTCAGGCACTTTTATCCTTTGTTCGGCAGAAATTCTGGATTCTAAATGGCAGATCTCAGCTCGTAAAATTACTCACGAATGTGTTACTTGCTTCAAAATTAAACCTAAACTTTGCGAGCAATTGATGGGTTCACTTCCAAGTGAACGTGTAAACCAGGGTTTTGTCTTTAATTGCTGTGGGATCGACTTTCTAGGGCCCTTCTGTATTAAATATAAGGGGCAACGAAAGGGTGTTTATCATTAAATATATGTAACCATTTTTGTTTGTTTTGTTACCCGAGCCACTCATTTTGAAATTATTACGGATTTAACGACTGGCGCCTTTATAGCCACGTTAAAAAGGTTCTTTGCTCGACGTAGAATCAGCAAAACACTTTTTACAGCAATACTAAAACGTTTGTTGGGGCTCAACGAGAGCTAAAAAGCTTGTACCAGATGGTATGTAACCCAAATGAAGAGTTGGCAACATATTATGCATCAGAGAATATTAATTGGAACTTTTCTCCTTCCAGAGCACCTAACTTTGGAGGGCTCTGGGAGGCGGGAGTCAAATCCTTTAAATATCATTTTAAAAGAGTTGTTGGAGATGCCAAGCTAACATTTGAGGAATTTAGTACTGTCATGAATCAAGTAGAGGCAATTTTAAACTCGCGCCCTCTCTGTCCATTGTCTAATGACCCGGATGACTGTGAAGTCCTCACACCTGGTCATTTCTTAATTGGAAGACCTTTAAATGCTATTCCTGAGCCTAGTTTGATTGATTTAGAGATAAATAGATTGGATAAGTGGCAAAGGTTGACAAAAATGGTACAAATTATTTGGGTCAAATGGCATCGAGATTATCTTTCTAACCTACAGCAAAGAACAAAATGGTTAGTTAAACAAACCAATGTTATTGTAGGAACACTAGTGTTATTAAAAGAAGATAATATGCCTACGTGCAAATGGTGCTTAGGCAGAATCACGGAAGTCATACCTGGTTCAGATGGCCTGGTACGTGTAGTGAAAGTAAAAATAAAAGATAAAATTTTGAAAAGGTCTATCAATAGCATCGCAATTCTGCCTGTAGCAAATTTAATATCATCTGTATAATTGTATATTTTTCTTGCTTATTATTTTTGATATTTGTTGTATTTGTATTTGTTATTTTGATATTTGTGCATATTTTGAATTATTTAGCTTTGTATATTGTAAAAAATTGTGTTTATTGATAATTTGTAACAGTCCACTTCTATATTGATGTATGGTTGAAATTTGTTATTTCAACGTGGGGCGGGATGTTACGGACCATTGCGTCATCCCTTCTCACCTCACCCCTCTTGTACGGAGAAATGGAACAAACCCCTTTTTTGTGTACTTTGTTTTTTGTTTCTTCTCTCTGTGTAGTTGTTGTTCGTTCGAGTTTGAATAAAGGTGTCGCAATGCATTGGTAAAAATTCGTTGAATCGTTATTTCGTATTAAAAATTATTTCTGAGCCTTCGACGTATGTGCAAAGTTTGTACACGGTAAAAGTGCAAAATGCAAGAAGTCTTTATTTTTTTTTTAACTGTTCGATTCGGAGAAATGTATGCGACCACCAAAATGACAAGACTTGCTGGTATGCGTGGTAGGCGAGTGTCTTAATTTCTACTATAGTTGGACCCCCAGACGAGGGTAGTGAAGAGACACCGTCAAGCGCATGCTTAAAAATTAGAAATATTAGAGAAAATCAAAAATAGCCGTTTACTTAATTAGTTAGTTTTTTCAATCGAGAAATATTTTTAATCACAATTAAAAATATTATATTGACAGTGACAGGAATTAAACTCAAAGTATGAAAATGATAAGCACTTAAATATTTATTCAAATAATTCCATATTACTTACTCCTATTTTTTTTAAGAATGATGAGCTTTGTCAGACGCTTAACAGGAAATATAATTATTAATATATAGTTTACACATATATAAATATATCCTCAGATTTAACACAAAACGAGCCCTGATACTTTGACAATATGGCGCGTAAAAATCACACGTTTATTCGGGATAAAGTCTAATAAGACTTTCTGGTATGTGCGGTAGGTGGGCGTCTTAATTGCTACTACAGTTGGACCCCCAGACGAGGGTAGCGAAGAGACACCGTCAATCGCATGCTTAAAAATTAGAAATATTAGAGAAGGTGGCATGTGTGGCAGGAGCGGACACATGACATTTCGTGGGCTGAGCGGACACTTTGAAACTCATCGTGGTTTGAGCGGACACATTCCCCCCCCCCATCTTAGAACAGATTCGATTACCGAATTACAAGGATAAATACATTTTTGCCAATCAAATTTAATTGCTTGTATTAAATTGTTAAGATGTTATGGTCCGAATACATTTTAAACATAGTGAAATGTAATAGGAATAAAAAACTTTCAGAGAAATTTAAAAAAATTAATAGTAAGATTAACAATATAATGAAAAGTATGAACGAGTTTTAGGCATTTTGTAGAAAACTGTATTTTAGAGTCAAATAAATATTAGAACAGGTGCAATAGCCATACAATTAATTAGTTTCATGAAAGGAAGTAAAAATAAATACTAGAAGTAAAATACGCAAGATGCAAGTAGATAAAAGAAAAATAAATACACAAGTTAATAAATACTAACTAACCTTGCATCTTGCGTATTTTACTTGTAGTATTTATTTTTACTTCCTTTCATGAAACTAATTAAATGTATGGCTATTGCACCTGTTCTAATATTTATTTTATTCTGAAATATAGTTTTCTACAAAATGCCTGAAATTCGTTCATACCTTTCATTATGTTGTTACTTACAATTAATTTTTAAATATTTCTCTGAAAGTTTTTTATTTCTATTACATTTCGCTATGTTTAAAATGCATTCGCACTATAATATCTTAACAATTTAATACAAGTTTGATTGGCAAAAATGTATTTATCATTGTAATTCGGTAATCGAATCTGTTCTAAGATGGGGAAAATGTGTCCGCTCAGCCCACGAAATGTTATGTGTCCGCTCTGCCACGCAACCTTAGAGAAAATCAAAAATAACCGTTTACTTAATTAGTTATTTTTTTTTAATCGAGAATTCATTTTTAATCACAATTAAAAATATTATATTGACAGCGACAGGAATTAACCTCAAAGTATGAAAATGATAAGCATTTAAATATTTATTTAAATAATTCCATGTTACTTACTCTATTTTTTTTTAAGAATGATGAGCTTTGTCAGACGCTTAACAGGAAATATAATTGTTAATATATAGTTTACACATATATAAATATATCCTCAGATTTCACACACAACGAGCCTGAGACTTTGACATTTGAGTATAAGAATCACAAGTTTATTCTGGATGAAATCTGATAAGACTTGCTGATATGTGAGGTAGGCGGGAGTATTAGTTCTTACTACAGTTGGACCCTGCGACGAGGCTAGCGAAGAGACACCCCCAAGGCGCTGAATTGGTCAAATCAAACAGCGCGCGCTTCCCCCGACTTCCTGTTACGCATTTCCGTCCCTTTTCACGAAATCACTCCAACAAATATCCGGCAACCGAGAGTAAAGATGTTACACATTAAAAATTGGGAATGATATTTTCACAGAAGTATAGGGCATCTCTGATATATAAGAAATTTATTTGTTCTAAACGGTGCACGAGTTAGTAACATTGTTAACCTCTTTCATGCTTCAATGCTTGGTTAACTCCAAAGGGTGTGGGAAACTTAGTGCACAGATGGGAAGGGATTACCTCCAAAATGAGTGTAAAAGGGATTGTTGAAACATGTGTCAGTGATTTACATGGTTCAATTGCATTACTCCCCTTCAACAAAAGCAGAAAAAATAGGGAATTTTTTCCCCCCTTCTGTTGGGAGAATCCTCTCACGCTGTTCTTCGTAAGAGATGATAATCGCGAGAGGAAAGGTTATCTGTACGGACCCCAGAAATTTGAAATCTTTCTGATTTCGCCCATTTAAATAGCACTTTTATAGAAATTTTGAAAATCTAATCTCCTTTAAAGGGGTTTAGCTTTTCGTTCAAAAAGGACCCCGTAACAGATTATGAAAATTTTCATTTTCTTTTTCTGATACAGGGGTCGGCAAACTTTCGAGAAAGAGAGTCCAAGCTGTAAGGAAAACAATATAACTGAGGTATCAAAGAGCTATTTATATGCATGCGCAAGAAAAGGTGAGAGGGGTGTGTCTTTGGTAAGTCTTGATAAAAAAAAAACTGTCGTGTTCCAAATAATATTTTTCAGAAGATGCAAATAAAAATTTCACACACATCAGGATTATGATTTTTGTTTAACTTTGATATCTCTTTTAGCACAAAATACAGCACAGCATTTTAAGGGAGGTTATCTTTCAGGTGTTAATGAAACAAAATGGGTAAATGACTTTCCCTTAGTCATTAGAATTCCACTAGATTTAGGTCCACCCGATTTGGTAATATTTGTATCACTATGATAGCTTTGTTTTATAAGTCTTTCGACTAATTTGCTTCAAAAATCTAATTTTTTTTTCATATCCATTTTAAAACAAATATTAGAATACATGAATTTGATACAAGAATTTGATATTTTATGATTAAATTGTAAAATAAACAAGAATCGTGGCTTTTATTTTTATATTTACGGAATCACGGTGACGGATCGCAGTCAGTCTCGAGAGCTAAAATTACAGCAGCATAAAATATGAACTCACCCGAATTATCTCGAATGTGCACATTTTAGCCTGTTTAGCAAGCTTGAATATACTCGAGGACACATGATAAGTGAAAACTTTGAGTAAAGTGACGCCCGGACTTCATGAAGCAGTACCATCTCTTGACCACTACTCCAACAATTATGCAAAGTGTGTGTCGTACATTATCGCCAATTCTTACTGCAATGTCATGAAAAGAAAACCCACTTCCCGCACCCTATTACACGACCTTGTTCAAACTCGGTGATTGCCGGGGTCTTCTTCCTCTTCTTAAAGGCATTCTTGGCTAACATCAACATAATACGTCAAATTTCACAGACAAATAACGCTCACGAACTTTACAGCGCACATTCTCTGATTCGCGAATTCTAAATGGCGCTACACTAGCGCCTCACTGAAGTTCGATGCACGAAATTTGACTTGGGGTCGTCTTTCAGATTAATAAATACGCCTACGAAATTTCGGTTTTATCTACACGTATTTCTTGGTGTTGAGATTTTTTTTCGTGAATGTATATAAGCCATAATTTTTACATCCTAAACACAACTCACAATCGTAAATTTTTATTTTAAGTTTAAAGTTTACGTTACATGCTGGAGTTTATGCAAGAAAAAAAATTCTTTGGTAGATATTACTGTAATACTATCGAATTATATAGAAATAATTTAGTTTACATACATACATACATACATACATACATACATACATACATACATACATACATACATACATACATACATACATACATACATACATACATACATACATACATACATACATACATGCGTACATACGTACATACATACATACATACATACATACATTCATACATGCATACGTACATACATACATGCATACATGCATGCATGCATACAAACATACATACGTACGCGCATACATACACACATGCATACATACATACGTACATGCATGCATACATGCATACATACATGCATGCATGCATACATACATACATACATACATGCATGCATACACATACATACATACTATACATACATACATACATACATACATACATACATACATACATACATACATACATACATACATGCATGCATGCATAAATACGTACATACATACATACATACATACATACATACATACTTACGTATATACGTACATACATACGTACATACATACATATGTACATACGTACATACGCACCTACATACGTACATACATACGCATATACATACGTACATACATACACACGTACATATGTACATGTACATACGCACATATGTACATGCGTACATACATACATAAAAGCTAATTACATTTATCGATATCCTGCCATATTTTGAAAAAAAAAATAATTAGCGAGTGGAAGAAACAAAAAGGATTTCCTTTTTCATTACTATGTCTCTAAGGCTGCCAAACAGTGATATAAAGCACGCGAAATTTTGATTGACATTACCTTAAAAAACAATATTTCTACTCTCTTTTTTTTTGTGACGTTTGAGTTACGTAGAATATATGATTTACACAGGCCCACCAAATCTTTTCCCATCGGGTCACATTCATATGACAGCAATTTTCACTCGAAGCATTGCGTAGAAATTTGCAAGAATTAAACCTCAACAAAAAAAAGTATTTTGGTATGCTGTCCTACTACTGGCTGGTCATTTACCACAGACATTATTGGCCATACCGGGTTCTACTTTTGCTCACGAGAGTAACGCATGTTTAAAACAATCGTTTATATATGGCGAAACGTCGAAAACTTCAATTGACAATAAACATGCGAGTACAATTGCAATATGATCAATCAGTGCATATATTTTCTAAGTGTCTGATATTAGAAACAACAAAGTAGAACTGCATCCCAATACATAACGTATCAAATTGCCAGACAATTTTTCTACTGTTGTTCAGACAAAAATGAACTGAGTGAAAGTGTCTTCCGAGATATACTGAATAATTATCTTGATAATGATTGACTCTGAAACCCTATTACTTAGGCAGAAAATATGTTGATGTTGATGAAATAAATTTCTAGGTGAAGAGTTGTTGCCAAGTGATCAACTGCCTTTTAAATCAATCGACACTATTAATCATGAAAGCGAAATCGTATATTTTCTAACAATTTTTTTCAATTCTCTGGATTTATCAGGAGTGCCAACACATAAACTTCTGTTGAAGATTGGTTCACTGGTTGTACTGCTGCGTAACTTAAATCTATCTAGATTATGCAACGGTACACGTTTGATCATCAAAAGCATTACCGGATAAATTTTCAAAGCTACTATTTTGATTGTAAAGTTGAAAGGAGAAAACATCCTGTTGCATCGTTTTACAATGATACCGTCAGAACCCCCAATATCATTCAAAAGTCTTCCTTATTCGTTTGGCTTTCATTATAACCATCAATAAATATCAAGGCCAAATAATGTCCATTTGGGGCTGGGACTTAGAAAATCCATATTTCCCGCATGGGCAACAATATGTTGCATGCTCACGTGTGGAGAAACCACCAAATATATTTGAGTTAAGAATTGTTACCGAAAAAAAATATACACCGAATCACAATTAATTATATTAAAATTATAATTTTTTGCTATAATTTAAAATGATAGAAGTCATACTAAAAAAATGGTAAAAATCCCAGTTATTCACCACATTTATAAAATTAAATCCTAATTTGTTGTTACTTAACAACTTCGTAAGTAATTCATGCATTATACTGTAATCAAATGAGAGATGAAAAGAACACAAAACGAAAAATATTATGTTTTTGGTGTTTCATTTCAAATCTCTGAAATTGTAAGCGAATATTAATTTGACTACACTGAATAGCTCAGAATAATATTAAATCAACGAATATTACTGCAAAGCCACAGTAATTCATGGCAAGGTCAGCTATTGTATATAAAGTATAATAAAATAAACATTGTTTTTCCTACAAGACTAAAAAAGAAGGAAATTGGATTTTTTGAAAAAAAATATATCAAATTGCTGCTAAAGAATATCATACTAAAATTGGACAAAAAGAGACAATGCAAGAAAAAAAGAGGTGTAAATCTATTAAAATTGAAGATACCAAAATAGTCTTTGGACTAAAATGGAGACCTATTTTGATTTCAAAAGGTGCCATTGAAGTAGGATAGTAATTTATGGTTAAGCAAAACTTTGTGGATCCATCTTAACCGTATAGTAGACATTTTCGACATAACAGAAAAATAGAACCATGATTAAAAAGTAGGCCTAGATCTATTTATACGGGGATGGAACACAAGACAGTAAAATAAAATTAATGTATGAATTAGTGAGAATAGAAAGGTTTCTCATATAGAAATGAATATTCAGAAACTTTTTATCTTGGTTAAACCATTAAAATATATTTAAAGACTAAGCACCTTAGTCGGAAATCATGTGTAAAATGACGCGTTTAAGTTGACGTGTGTTAAAGCATAAAAACAAAAATCAGAGGCGCCACGTAGATAGTTTTTCTTGTAATTAAACTAAGAATAAGTTATTTAAAAGTAATAATAATCTAAATTTTAAAAAATTTAAAAAAAAGGTTAAAAAACATAGAAATATATTTAAAAATGAGTTTAATTAAATAGATGTAATCCAATCAATTTTTGCAGAATTTTTTATAATTGTCACGTTTAATTCATTTTCAGTATTAAATCATTGTTTCCTTTCTAAATATAGATATGTGTAGGTTACTACCTCAGAATGGCATTTTTATAATGCTAAAATTTAAAGGTCTCTTTACATATTTATGTAAAAAATCAAAAATAAAACAAATTTCATGAATGTATACATATTTTCTAATATATATATATATATATATAATTGAATTTCATAAAAATCCTATTTTATTTAGAATTATAACTAATGGTTTAAAAACTTATTTTGCACATACGGGCAAGAATCTGCAAAATACACATTAGACAAAATTAGTAGTTCTATTTCTGTTAAGAATAATAAAGATATCATTCACAGTACACACATACACACACACACATGCAAGACAAAAATATTATCTATGAGTTTGAAGATCTATTTAACTTAATTAATGAAGGAGACATGATTAAAAAGGCTTTAAAAATTGCTTATAACAAATATTTATTAAATAAATTAATAAAATATGATAAATATCTTACTGTTATTCAATTAGTATTAAATGAAACTTATATAGTTTTAATACTAACTTATTTCATTAGCAAATAAAAGGAATGACACAAAGTAGTCCTGCAATTTAAGCTAACTTTTAGGTTAATATTTATTTGCACAAGTATGAACATGAAAAAAATAGTTAATACTCCTGTTACTTATTTAGATATATAGATGACTTAATTATTTTTAGTAATATAGTATATTATGTTCATTTATTAATTTCCCCCAATATTTGAAATTGTTGAAAACAGATTACAATACTGAGTAAGCGAAAGTTTTGGACTTTCTCTTAAATTTTAAGAATAATTTACAAATAAGTAATATTTTTGATAAAAAAAGACTCTCTTTTGATTTTAACATTATAAAAATGCCATTCTAGTGTCGTCACCTACACATATCTATAGAAAATATTATTTTATGAATAGAAACGATAGTAAATCAAAGCAACTTACTTTATAAAATTCTGTCAATATTGCTTGTATTACAACTGTCCAGTTAAATTCATTTTTAAATATGTTTTAATATTATTTTAGCTTATTATTAAGATACCTTACGCTCAGTTTACTTACAAAGAAACTATATAGGTTGAGCCTCTGTTTTTTTCTTCTATCAATCCAGAGGCGGATTAAAGTAGCTGGAGGCCCCTGGCGGTAAAAGGTTTGAGGCCCATGGGCTTAAGAGTCGAAAAAGCAAAATAGTGAAAAGTGTCGCTTATTTTAAATTCATAAAATAAAATTTATTGCTAATAATAAACTCATCGGCTAGATAACTTATCGGCTTAACTATATAAAAGAAAATTAAAAATCTTACTTAAGAGCTTACAGTTTTGCTATACAGCTTGATTTCTCTTTGGCAAATTCGTCTCTCAATTATTTTTACCATATCTATTTTGTCCAAAACATTTTATTCTGTATGTAATATGGCCATGTTAATCAAATTGTCTTTTTTCCCATAGTACTTCTTAAATTATTTTTAACACGCTTTAGAGCTGAAAAAGATCATTCACCTGATGCATTCGATAACATTATTGTTAAAAATATTTTCACAAGTTTTTCTACATTAGGATTTCTCTTGCATCTCGCTAAATTTCTATATAGTGAGGTTTTCATTGTATGTTTGTTTTCTTTTCATTTCTTGTTTCAAGATGGTGCGGTTGGTTTGTCGCTGGCCTTTTGCACTTAAGGTTGCGGGTTTGACCCCGGCCAAGTCAATGGATTTTCATAACGCAGAAAATCGACAGTGACCATGTCGTATGATTATACGGCATGTAAGCTATCCCTAAAATGTCCATTTAGTTTGAGAGTTCTCGGTAAAATTAAATCCAAGTACACGTTCGCATCGTCAGAGCTCAGGGGCCTCCATCTGGGGAGGAAACTGGGGGTCAAAATTACTTGTGGAGATTGGTATCCGTCTATATTGTGCCGCACTAAAAAGAGATTCCAGCTTCTGGGGAATGTACTAGGTCTGCAATGGTAAAACACCATTAAACGCCACATAGAAATAAAAAAAATTTAAAGATTCAATATCGGCTTTGTAAATTTCCTTTAATTTTTATGCAGCTTGCTTTTTTAATTTCACGATATAATCTCTCGTCAAAAATACAATAAAGTATTCCAGTCCTATCGTATATGACATAAAATGAATTCACTATGAAATTTTCACTTCCTTCAAAAATTCATAACAGATTACTTTAATTTCACCAAAAGTAATTTTTCTTTCTTTTACTGCCTGTGAGCTTGTCCAGCATCCTCTTCAAACGAGATCCCTGATAAATCAGTTGCTTCTTTTTCCATTTTCCACATTCATTTATGGAATTTTGAATATAATTTTCTACAGGTTTTAGTAAGCTAGATCCTTTTGCTTATATTTACACTCAACTTATTGCAACGATTTGCTAGGTAGCATTTGTTCTCCGGAGTATGTATGGTATTCACAACCATGGTAATTAGGGCAGTTTAATATTTTTCCATCTGTGTGTTTCAAAAGGGAAGTAGCATCCAGTATTGTGGTCTTTTTTTCCTCATTCGCTTCACGGATTTCAGCCAGGACCTTTATCTTGCTATTAAGGCTTAAATTCAACTAACTTGAAATAGTTTGCTTTAAACTAGAAATATTTTTTATCACATAACTTCATTTAATTTCATTTAATTCCACTAGTAAAATTCACTGATGAAATAAATATCCATCACAAAAAAGGATTTGTGCTGCATCGACGAAATTTAGTAGGTGTGTTTATACATCTGAAAAATCTTTGATTCACATTTCTCGTTAGGTGCATAAGTCTGGTGATGGTTGCTCCATGTGGAGGATGTGAGTCAAGTGTACGATGTAGTGAGTTGATGTTGGTCCAAAATGACTTTAAGATGACGAAGAAGCGATTATCAACAGTTCGCTGAGTTTAAACGAAGTAGTAAAATAGAGCTAAAAATGTGGATTTTCTTTCCGCGATATGTATCCATTGTCCAAGATTTTTGGCCTAGTTGAGCCGGGAAGCACTACCTCAAGAAAATTATGACTCAATCACAAGACTACAGTGTTCACCACATGGCTGGGTAATGTAATGCATCTACAGCGGAAATTACAGTTTTTTCCCCGCACCAGAGTGACACAGTGAACGGTAGCACAAATCAAATGGTTTGAGAAATAGCTTCCAGTCAGACTACCTGTAGCGTTCATGCCATTAGCTCTAAATTATTGACATCTGTGACTTCGGTGATGTCACGCTAGAGATCATTGGAGAGCAGAGTGGCAATGTGTTGTGTTCTCTGATCAAAGCTGTTTCTGTCGGGGGTTAGTAATGCAGTGGCATAGCGGAGATTATTAGGGGTCCCTGCAAAGTGAGGTTTTGGGCCCCATGCCGTATTTGGTGTTATTCAATCTATGGGCCCTAGAATCCTGGCAAATCCCCGCATCGCGGGGGTTGAGGTGTGTACGTTACGTCGCTGCAATGATGGCTGTATATTGATTAGAAGAAGATCAGGTCAGCGCCTACAAACAATCTTTCTGCCACCTGGATACACTGGCCTGCACCTACAGTGGTGGTCTGGCGTGGCCAATTGTCTTTGATTGTAGGAGCACTCTCGTGAGGTTAATTCACACACCCCGACTGCAAACTTGTACGTCAGTCTGGCGATTCTAACTGTTGCATGGCAATTTATAAACATCACTCAAGGGGTGTTTTCCAACAGGATGACGTGCCCCTTCATACCCTGTTGTAACCGAACATGCTCTATAGGATGCCAAAGTGTTACATTGGCCTGCTAGATTACCAGAACTTCCTCCAATCATGCATTAATGGGACATCATTGGACGGAAATGATAGATTCATCCACAACTCGAATTAAACAACCTTATATTATCAACTAAGAGCAACAAGCACAAAATTATCCAGTACCTGTATGACACATGGCATGCACGTTTGCATGCTTGCATTTAAAATCGGCATTTACCGGTTTTTAATGTATCCTCATTTCACTTTTGAAATGGATCTACTCACGCTTACTTCTTTAAAATTTATTCAATTAAATATGTTACTTATATATATTGCCGAAGTTTCACTAGACGACAATATTTGTTTCTTGATGTTGGAACTTTTTTCATGAGTGTAAAATTTACCCGAGAGTATTAAAGTGTGGCTGTGAACTAAGAGCTAACTTGTTTGACATGAATAGTAATCATTAGTCGAAAATAAAATTTGGGCAGAAAAAAAAAACGCATGTGAAATTTTTTTTTTGACTGCAACAGCAAAGATATAAGGAAAAAAGATGTCTGGAGATGATAAAAGACTCCAATACGGCAAAATCATCAGGGTTGCAATATCGGTTCAAGATCTTTTTGCTACACGTGGAATTTATAAGTGGAATCCAGTGGCGTAACGTACGCCTATACCCCATATAGCGGGGACCCCAGGACTCCAGGGGGCCCAAAGCTTGGCTGACACTAAGTACATATTTAAGAGCTTGAGGCCCTCATATTCTCCGACACGCCACTGGTTGAATCCATTAAACTTGGGGCCCCTACCGGCGTTTGGGGCCCATGGCGGCCGCCAGGACCGACACCCGCTTAATCCGCCTCTGCATCGATCAACATTGAATACGTCACTTAGCACGCGAGTTCCGATTTGGATGCACTGTCTTAAAAAAAAACCCTTTGGCTAGCATAAATACATGTAAGTTTTTATTTTGGTTTTTCTTGTTAATTATTTATGAAATTTTCCTTAAAAAATCATCTATTTATGAAACATCTTTCTATTCTCACTATCCATAGATTCATTTTATTTTACTTATTCGTTAATGATACCTCCAGCGTGTAGATAAATCAAGGCCTAATTTTTCAACATGGTTCTGTTTTTCTGTTATGTTGAGAAATTTCTGTTAAATGAGGAAGGTGGACCGATAGTATTGTTAAACCCTATTTCATGGTTCTAAGTCAGTGACTGCTTAAGAAATTATAATAGTACTCCATTTTAGTCCAATGACAAGTTTTTGCTAAAAATGAAAAATGGTGTTGTTGTTCCTAATGTGTTGTGTTCCTGACAGTGTCCGATCGAGACCCACGAAATTCATCGTGGGTGAGTGAGTGAATATTAACGTCGCACTGTCTTAGCAACACGAGGGCTTTTGGCGACGGTCCGCGTAATTTTGAACCATGGTCAAGCGACGTGGACGACACCCCCTCTTCTAACTTCCACACCACACAAACGGGAGGACATTTGAGCTCTCGACAGATTTAACGTGCATCGCTCCCTTACACGGCGGGTCTTTAGTGATACTGGATGGAACTCATGACACGCTAGCCATGATCCGATGCCTAGACCACCCGAAATTCATCATAGCAAGGGGCTAAGTGTACTTCTGTAGTTAGCTTTTAAATTCGAGCACCGTACAGGTGACAGTACGATTTGGCTCGGTTCAAACACGATAGATGGCGACATCACCTATCTCCACCTCCACAATTTAGGCATGGAACTGGAGGGGATGAAATACTCTCCAGCCCCCTACACCCATGGTTGTTGCTACGACCGCCCACACGGCTTTCGGACCCACTGATTTAACGAGCACGTTCTTCGTGTGTACTCGAAGTGTATTTGGTGACACCGGGCATCGAACCCAGTCATTTCGGTCTGGCGTCCGATGCTCTAACCACTAATCTACCCACGGCCAGGAAAATGAGGTAAAATTGTTTATCGATATAGAATTTTACAAAATTGAAATAAATTAAAAATGGCAACTAGTAAGAAGGGAATAATCAGTTATTTTATCAGTATTATAAACTTTTGCATTCATACGAGAACCTATAGTTGCACAATTGCCCATCCGACGATTGCTTTTTATTCGGTTCTAAGCCGCCCCAGATATTCAGCAGCATTAATATTGGAAAGAAAGTGTGGTTTATATAGATTCGAGTAAATACGGTAATAAAATAATATAATACAAATAAAAAGGTTTGCCAATATCGGAGACATATCAAAAGATTTCATTTCATATTGACATATATCTAAAATCTAGATTTAAGCAAGAACAGCTTCTACATTTTAGGAAAGAAATTCTCACATGTGGAATTCATAAGATTTTTCACACTACTGTAAACATTTTAATACCAATCGGAACAATGTATTTAGCGGAAATATTTCTCAAAGTAAACGGGGGGAAAAGCAAAATGTGAAAACTATTAAACTCAGAATATGAAATGCGACTGCAAATAGTTTTAATAGAGTACGCGTAAAAAAATGAATGCACATCCAAGTTACTAAATGTAATGCATGTGTTCACCATGGGGCACAACTTAGTGTTATTAAATTACATATTAATGCTTTCTGGTATTTTTTTAATAAATTACAATACATAAAGTATCTACAACATGTTGATCTCTTTTAAATAGTGTTCTAAGACGTATTTTTCCAAGAACGTGTGTCTATGTCCACTGAGTACCCCGAAAACACGTTACAGATCTTGAGTTCTGGGAATCGAAAAAGTTTGAGGAACACTCTTTTAGATGAAAGCGTCTTATTTCTTACAACACCCTTCAACTCTCTATTTACCCTTTAATAAATAACTTGACAAATTGTTGTTTGCAATAAATTTTCAGTAAAAAAAATGGTAGTTTCAGAGAATTTTTTTCAAAATTATTGTTAAGGGAATAATTGTCCAAAATCACTGATATTTTTGTGCGACGTATGTTGAAAGGAAAAATTTGGGGCGCTTGTATAGTATAATATCGACCAATTTGCTCAAATAAAAAAACCAGCAAATGCTGCGATAAACAGCCAATAGTGGAAACTGTTCTTGGTCACGTTTAAACACAGTAATAATAATAGTGATATAGTTGTTTTTTTTAAATTTGTGAAGTCTTTTTTCTTGGCAAAATTAGTTGGCAGTTTAATATATATGATCCAAATTTTGGAATGGTACTAGTACTGATTTAGCATTTCTTATAGAGAAACTTTGAAGTAATTTAATATTTTGTCGTGGATAATAGGGAGAAATGCGAAGTTTCATGAAATTAAGGTTTGCCCTGGTGAAAGAATCTTGCTTACAATTAATACAAATTGTGATTTTTATTAGAATGGAACTCAATTTATTCATGCTAAACTTTGGTAACTCGTTGAATTAATAATGATTTTAATTAATTTATAGTCTAACTTTATTAAGATATTTTCAGATGTTAAACTTCAGAGCAAGAATTCTGAATATTTGTTCCTGATGTCGTTTCATCTTCCACTTTATTTTAAAGTATAAATATAATAATTTTTAAAATGATACTTTAGATGCATATTAGTGATTACGAAATAGCATCTCAATACATTTCTCCAAATAAGTTTAATTTTGGATGAAATAGAACTGAAGTATATTTAACACAATACATACAATAACTGGTAGAAATAAGTATGCATTGAGTATTGGTATGTTCAGTGTAAAAAAAAATCAAATATTTCCATTAAAACAGGTGATACTGCTTTATATACTTTAGAGGAACATATTGTAGGAATTTTGAAAATATTTGACATATTTTACACACACACAAATATAGTTACGTTGTACATTGCCATTTTATATGTGTATTTGTTTCTTTTATTCAAAACTGCTTTCAATAAGTTGCATGATTTCAGTATTCTAATTTAGAAATTTGATTGTATAGAAGTGGATTTTATAACTCTGCCAGTTTTTAAGATATGCAATTTCAAAATTCTTGTGATATTTCATTTAATCAGGACCTTTACCATATCAATTTCTCAAAAATACTATGAAAATTTTTGTATATAACCTACAAATGTAATGCAGACTCCTGTCTTTGCTTTCTAGTTCCTATGTGTGGTACATTTCATATCTTTGGTTGTTTTCCTTGTAGATTTAATTAATTTTAAAGAACAATCAACCCAATTACTTCTCCTTTGAATTTAAGGATTTCCCTTTTTTCCCCTTATCTTTACTAAGTTGAAATTATTGTACATAATTAATTTATTATGTTTTTAATTTAGGGAGAATAAAATCTCCCCTCGTCCAAAAGCAACAAATTTTAAGAAAAAACTTCTGAAATTTCTTATTTTCGGATATTTTTAATATGCACATTTTTATGTAGCTATAGAATAAATTTTTCTTGTAGAATATCAGTTATGCGAATTAAGAGAAAATGCCAATTTCGTTATTTTCTTTGTGAGCTGATTGCTCTGAAGCAATCTAATATATGGAATAATGAGAAACTAAAATATATCTAGGTCTATAAAATTTTATATATGCGGTGTAGAAGTTTCAGAGCTTAACTGAAACTCTTGTAATTTCTTTGGGAATTAATTTATCATCACACACAGTAATGTATTAAAAGACTAGTTTCTCTGCCATTAATTTCTTTTTTAAGAAGGAAAGACCCTTTCATATATTGCTTTTAAAAATGTATTGTATATGAAAAGGGAAAAAAAGCATTAATTTGATTAAATTAATTTTGATAGTGTTCAAATTAGAATAAATAAAATTCACAGAAACTTTTAAGAAAAAAAAGTTTTTGAAATTTTTTGTTTACAATTAATTGCTTGTGTGGAGGTGTTTAAAATGTAAGTTTTCATGTCATAAACCTAATAAAATACATAAGGTCAGAGAAAATTTTAAAAATTCTGTATAATTTGACCTCTTTTCAGCTAATTTATTCTGTAATTTAGAAGATGATATATTTCCTTTAGTTTTTTTTTTTCTTCTTTTTTTTTTACCGTATCATTTTATTTGTTTGGTTTGATGGTATTTAATACTCTTGTAGTAAATAAATTGAAAAAGCCATTTATAAGATTTCTAAAGAATTTTATTAGATATTATCAATAAGATATAGAAAGTGGGGTATAATAATTGAGTAACATATTTTGCAATTTGAATATTGGCAGTCAGATCCTCGATTTGTTCTCTGTTTGCCCTTATAGTATAGTGTTACATTCACTGAGTCTGGTTTATAAAGCATATCATGAAGTGGTTTGCTTATGTAATGTTAAAATTAAGTGTAATTAAATGATGTGATTAAATGAGTATGATTATTAAATAAAACTGTCCAAGAAGAATTTTCTGCTTCTGTATACGATGAATTTTCTTAAAAACACTTTAATTTGCTCTACTATAAAATGATCTTATTAAAAAGCCTATTTCTTTTAACATGTTTCTTAATTTATTTTTTAAAAAAAGTCCAATTTCTTTCTTTCTGATTTATGGAGACAGACATTTCTGAAAAAATTTAAACCTTTTGAAGGGTAATAATTACAAAGGAAGCCAGACTAAAAAACGTATCAAATGTTTGTTGATTATTAGATTATTTCAGGTACCCAAAACCTTTGAATGATGTTAAAAGCAACTTCACACATTTCCATCACAGAAGAATTCCTAATTATTAATCAAAAAGTTTCATATTAACCAACTATTATTTTATACACTCTGTTCTCAAAAAGTATAAACTTCGTGTTAAACATTAGAAATAGATATGAAAATTTTTAAATAAACAAAAATGCTCATGCTACTGACAAATCTTATTATAAATTCATTTCCAAAATTATGTTTACACACATTTCATGTCTCTGAATGTTCCATACTCTTCTATATGAGAAATTATAGAGAAAGAATTTCTGAAAAAATTAAATATTTGTCGCAGATAATTACTAAGGGAATCAGATAATATGAAAGGTATAAACATTAATATTTCAAAATGGGACCATTTCCTATTTACATCTTTCTTAGAAATTAAAACTGTTTTATGAATTTATATGGAGAAATACACTATCTACGAAAAAGTAATTGGAAACTAATTAAAGTTTTCTCCCAGTTCAATGGTCACAATTCTATACTGTAAATCATTCTTGTGCATAAATAAACATACTAAACTAAAAAATAGCTAAGGACTAAATAAAGTATTGTAAAAAATAACCTAGAACTATTAAAAAATATATAAACAAACACCGCAAGTAACCGCCGGCTTCTCACACTAACACCAAACGACACATATACTAAACTAAAACAAAAAATATGCTAAATAATTACTAAAATTAATTCCTACCTAATTATAAAACAAGGATAATGCAAAATTATAATGAAAATAAATTTTCAGAAATAAACTTCACACACAAATTATAAGCAGTTTAAGCGTAGGAATATCATACATTAAAGCAAAGCCAGGGGAAATGTTTGTATACTCGTCACGCGCCGAATAGTCGTGAATCGACCCAATTAGGTTCTCGAAAACCTTCCGAACTGCTGCGTAACATCAAATGGCGCGCGGAATCTTTGAATGTTGACGATAAACTGATGATGGAGTTGTTTCTTCAGCGTTTGCCGTCTTCGGTTCAAACAGTTTTAGCTGCTATTTCTGACCTCACGTTAAACAAAACCGCCGACATTAAGGACAGAATTCCCGAAGTCTCGCCATCTCCTATTGAAACTTTTGCGGTTTCAAATAAAAATGAATAGTCGTTGCAATCTAACTGTTTCATGAAATAGCAAAATTAAATGAAAGAATTGATCGCTTTTCAATCTCTCGTGGTTGCTCTCCATACCTTCAGAACAAAAATTCGCGTGAAAGAAGTATTTCGAATAAGCGTGATTTTTCTGTTTGCTGGTTTCACAGGCAATTCAGAAAACACGATGCCTGTTCCTTCGAGACCGCATAGCAAATATCTCCTTTCTGGTTAACATCGGCTTTGACGTGTCTTTAATTCCTGCAAATGTCTATCAAAATAGAAACGCTTCTCAACCATTGGCGCACACAAAAGGGGGGGGGGCGGATCCTTGGGTCCAGACGCCCCAAAAGCCCTTGATTTTTTCTATTGATTATAATCATATGTATATGGTATGTAAAATTTAATTGAGTATTTATTACTAATAATTAAGACATAAATGCTAATTATTTATTCAATAATTAATTATTTACAGTTTTTTGTTCCCGAAAATCAACAAAATCAAAAGAATATGTTGGGCGGAGTGTTGGAGCATGATACGAGAATGATGGACTTCCTCAACCCGGTATCTCCTCTACTACCTTGAAAAATTCCTGAATGCGCCACTGTGCTCTACACTAAACACCATATTCTAATATACGATTACATTCAACTCAGAAAATGTTCTACTCAATAATATTTCTCATTACACTTAAATTACTAGAATCTTACAAGTTTAATTCTAATCTAACACATTACAATGAAATCATTCTTTCAACGTAAGAAATTTAGATTTATTGTAAATATTCAGTAACTGATATCTTTGAACTCATTTTTATGTGTAAATTATTATTTTTGTTTTGTTTTATTATTACCGACACATGAATATATATATAACTCAGTGGCACAACAGCCCATGAGGGCCAAGACTTACAGTGCCCGACTCAGTATACGCCACCTTGGACCCTGAGAAGCATGAGCAGATGTTCTGGTCAGGTTGTTATTCTGACGCGAAACTTCCCAGTGTTAAGTTCCCAAGCAAACTTGGTGCTCATTTTATCGACAAACTGAAGGGATGAAAGGCTGAATCAACCATGCCCACCCTGGGGTTTGAACCTCGGACCTGTAGTGACGAAGCGCGATACATTATATATATATTATATATATATATATCGCTATATTTCAAAAACACATCTCTGTCTGTAGTTAACCAGAGATACTGGTGACTATTTAAAAGAACTGTGTGTGTCGGCTCCGACGTACGACTGGAGTTTATTCCTTAAGTGCGGATCTCCTTGGAGGCCGAGTGGTCTAGGCATCGGATCATGGATAGCGTGTCACGAGTTCGATCCTAGTACCACTAAAGACCCGCCGTGTAGGGGCGCGATGCACGTTAAATCTGTCGAGAGCTCAAACGTAATCCCGTTGGTGTGGTGTGGTAGTTAGGAGAGGGGATTCCAGCTTAGTTGTCGTCCGCGTCAATTGATCATTGTTCAAAATTACGCGGAACGTCGCCAAAAGCCCTCGTGTTGCTAATTCAGTGCGACGTTAATATACTCTCACTCTTGTACTGGGCTCGAACTCATGGCACGTCAGCCATGATCCGATACATTGACCACTTCGCTACTGCAGCCATCACATGCTTTCGAGAGATATTTTAATGAGAAATTGAAAACATGTTTTTGAGAAAAACTTTAATTAGGAATGGTAAACACAGATTTTTTCGAGAAAAACTTTAATGAAAAATCGAAAACATGTTTCTGTTTAAAACTCGTTTATATATCGGAATTGAAATTTAAGAACTTTCTATAGTCTGGAAAATATTTATTGAAAATTTAAAGGAGGTTGAGATTTGTTCAAGTGATTAATTCCAAATAGGAATTATTAATTTTATGGTAAAATACTATTTCGTATTTATATTTTGGATATTTTACCCATGGACAAATTTCTTGCAACACAATTTCACTTCAGTAGAAAGATGGGAATATTTAGACTAGTGGTCTCATGGTCAGGATCTCGGGATAGACAGATTTAACGTGCATCATCCATTCTACCTAGCGGGTCTTCAGTGTCAGGTTTCGAACTCGATAAACCACAATGCTGGCAACGATTTCCTAATAAATAGGCTACCGTAAAAAGAATCAAATTTCAAAGTAGGTAATCATTTATAAATTATATTAATAAAAATTCAAAGATTAAATACCCAAAAAATTCAGGTTTTCGGTGAAAAATAATTTATGTTCTAACTGTGTTAGAAGTTGATTAATTGATTTATAGAAACAGACATAATGGTATAATCACCCTAAAATTTAGATAAATAGGATTTCTTCCAATAAAGTAAAATACTAAGAGAAAATTTTTTTGTAAAAATGTTGGTGAGAAATTGAATCAAATTATTATTTATTCAGAAAAGTAATAAAGTGTTTTAGGATCATTTTAATGATCGGAACTTAATAAATATGCATGCAGTGCCTATGAAAACATCTATGTTAATATAATTATTTTGTCTATTACAATTTAGTTTCCTACGTATCTACACAATTAAATCAAATTGGCATTAATATAATTTTTTTTATATTAAGAGTTATTTTTTTAATTGGTATGTTTAATTATAGGTCCTTCATGCTTTAAAAAATTAATCAATGATTAAAAATACAAAGTCAAAATCTTTTTTATTTTTATGTATATATTTGGATAGATCTTAATATTAATACGTCTTACCCTTCTTATTAAACAGCTACTACCGAAATTTGGGAATTTTCGTACCTGATATAGAAATGATTCAAACACATGCAATCAACATAAGTAAAGAGTATTAAAGTTTACTTTTGTTAGTACATAATCAGCGGGTTTTTTTTAGTATTTTTTATACTGTATTTGGTTAATCAGCCCAAGCTCCTACATGCCATCTCAACGCCCCCTAATTTTTTCTGCGACTTCTACTGCCCCCCTGAAAGCCTTAGACGCCCACAAGGAGGCGTTATCGCCCACGTTGAGAATATATGCATTAAATGTAGCTCCTAACTTTAACTTTATTTTCTCAGAGAAAAATATAAAATATATATTATATGAAGTATTACTCCCTATTCCGAAAGTGTTGAATTGATCATTTTTTTATGTACGTTTTATCAGATCTATTACACATAGCTTTGTTTTTGCATTAAATATGCATTCAAATATTGGTATTGAAGTGAACTCTCACAAATGCATTGTTTAGTATTTTTTTATAAAATAATTTTTAAAAATTGATTATTTTTTAAAATATATAGAAAATTGACATTTTTTGCCCATCTGCGAAATGTTTTAGGAATATTTCAAAATTCTCCCGTCAATATGTACAACTATATGTCAAGAAAAAGAAGTAAAATTTTCAAGCGTATGTATAGAGTAGATTAAGGGGTAAATGCCCACATAATTAAAAATTCTCATATTGAGAAAACTGCAATTTTAATATAAGATTTTGCACCGCAAGAAGAAATTTTGCTATTTTTAAACATTAATTTTAAGTCTATTTTGTCCCCTCCTTCCTTTTTCCAGAAAATGCATGCATTACTTTGTTGAGGTTTTCTATATGAAAAGTCATTTCTATCACTAAAATATAAATCCTAAAACAAATAGGAGCTAAACTATTTGAAAAATCACCAGGAACCTGAAACATGGAACAATTAAGAAAATAGAAAAAAGAAAGAGTTTCATTGGACTAAAATAGATAACCATTATGATTTCTAAAGCTGTCATTGATTTAGGATTGTGAAATTATGTTAAGCATTGCTTTGTACGATTCCAACCTTCCCTTTCAGCAGAAAGGTTCGCCATAATAGTACAAGAAAAGTTTCTATTATCAAAAAAATTAGCAAGTTATTTTCAACTTTTGAATGAAGATACGATAAGTTTGCAGAATTGATATCCTAACTCGTTTTTAATAAGTTCAAATATTGTGAATTACAATTCAAATTTGAAACACAATCTACTTTAGGACTAAAAAAATAAATCATTTCTATATTTAAATGAATAGCATATGAGTCAGTAACAATTTTTATTTTATTTTCATTTTTGTATAAATAGATATTAGCCAAGCAGTAACTTCAGTGAGTGAATGAGTGAATATTAACGTCGCACTGTCTTAGCAACACGAGGGCTTTTGACGACGGTCCGCGTAATTTTGAACCATGGTCAAGTGACGCGGACGACACCTGAACTGGCACCCCCTCTCCTAACTACCACACCACACCGCGGGAGGACGTTTGAGCTCTCGACAGATTTAACGTGCAGCAGTAACTTCAGGGACCCCCTTGTGCTAGTCCTTTCAATTGCTGATAATAATAGTTATCATGAAAAATAAGAGTTATGTATATTACTGTTATTGAATACTAATTGAATATCAGTTATATACATTTATCATATTTTATTAATTTATTTAACTGATATTTACTATATACAATTTTAAGAAACTTAATCAAGTCTTCTATATCTTGTCTTCTATATCAATATATATATATATATATATATATATATATATATATATATATGTGTGTGTGTGTGTGTGTGTGTGTGTGTAGTTATATTGAATCTGATCTATTAGATAATTTCTTGCATTTTTTCTTTTTTCAACTATGAAAACGCATGCTTTCTTACAGTACAGTTATTAAAAATGCAGAGATCATCATTTCCGGAAAAAATTAGTTTAATAGAGACTCTCTTAAATGAACTCTTAATAAAGACATATTTTCGACCAAAAATGATTTAAACGTGATATTTCACAAGTATAAACTTAAATAAACTTTCAGAATGCAGATAAATTTTTCACTACGAATGTTTCTATTTTACGTAAATTTTCTTTCCAGAAATTCTTTCTTCGATTTGATCTCTCGTTTTTAATAAAATGGTTGAGTAATATATAACAAGAAGAAAAAGGAAAATGTATATTTGGCGTAAGAAAGATGAAAGCGAGTTTAAATTTTTGTATGGAACTGTTTCGTCTCTTCTACTTCAATAACAAAATTATTTCCTTTTTTTTAAGGCAATACTTTGGTTTCCATTAAAGGGAATAATGCGAAATAAAACTGAAAAAATTTGACTTCAAAGATAGCTCAAATGCATCTTTCACAACACTGGATACTTTTGCAATAACTCCTATTTTTATACGTCAATATTTCGAGATAAAAAAAGATAGCTTTACCGTCTATTTCAACATTTTCAGCTTGTCTGGAATACTCGTCTCGAGCTTTCGCAACACACACTTGAACTATTTGAACTGATTATATCTATTTCTCCCTTGCAGTTGAGAGGCAAAGCACTTTGTATCACGAGAAAACCTTTTGTTATTTATTAGTCAGTGGTCAATAAAGCTGCTACTTGTACTTTGCGGATTTCTTAAGCTCGTTATTTACGTCTGGATTTTCTTCTTTGAACCTTTTATATAAATTAATAAAAAATTCAAAAATGATGAATTTTTTTCCTTCAATGTGCTAGATGAAGCAAAGAACTCTCAAAATCCTCTCGACCCTATATGAATTGAAGTAAGCCTGACTATTCCATTTTTCGAAGTTTAGGCTTAAGACATAATTATTGACACAGCTATTATCGATGAAAAGAGACTATTTCAGATGACTATTGAGGTATAGCTCGTTTTTTCTGTTCATTTTGGTAAGGCGAACAAGATATATAATATGTTATTTCCCTTTGCGTGTATGAATTATATTCACAATATTTTTCTGTTAATTTAATTTAATGTATGTTTCTTTAATAAGTAATTACGATAAAAGTATTAAGTATAAAGCGTTTCTAAGTATTAGATGGGTTCATTTTCAACAAGCTGTTCTTTAAGTTCCTGCGTAAGTTGAATTTTCACATCTAAGTTTTATGTTGAGAAAATTTAAAACTTTAATCTATTTTACAAGTAAGTAGGTTATTGCTTTTTTAAGTTGAGACAAAGAAATTCAGTTCGACAGAACTTCTCTTAACTAGCAAGTTCGATGACACGCGAAGCTCTCTCTCTCATGCCGGCAAAATTCCTAATTACAAACTAAATTTTGAATTCAGAGCCTTTAAAATGTTTCACTTTTTAAAAAAATAATCTTTGATAATTTTTCTTTCTAAGTAGTGGATTGGAAAGAAAATTTAGAAATAAATGACTGGTTTCTTTCTAAATCTCGAATTAAAAGAAAACTAATTGGTTTCTTTCTAAGCATTGGATAGCAGCAAAATATAACATTATAAACATATAAATTTATTTATGTATAATTTGTATTTATTTTAATCTGCAATTATACCAAAAAATTATTTACAATAGCTGAAACAACTGATACAACACATGTGACGAATTAATCTTCATGATAAATTATAAATGGTTTTGTGTTTCCTTTTATATAACTATCTTAATTAACTTTAGTTATATTATCTAAATATGAATGCTATGAATTGATATTTTCCAGAATGAACTTTAGTCTAGTACTAGACGTCCTAGAACTTTTAGGTACTTGTTTTGAAGAAGAGAACATGCCGTTTAACAAGTAGAAACGAATGATTAAGATATTGTTTGCGGGCATTCGGGCCGATTACTGCCCTCAATCCCATATCTGGAGTGACAGATGCGATGGTATAATGTCTTGCTAGTTATTGCTTGCATTCTGATTGGTGGGGCCCATTGCTTGGCAAAAGTTGGATGCAAGGTGGACAAAATAGCTGCTTGGGGAGAGGTTCCTGGGGAGTGTGGAAGACTATTCTCATCGTTTGCCCATGGCATCTGAGAAATTTATATAAGTATCGTAGGGAGATAAAATTTGCCAATTGCCATAATAATATTATTGGTGCTAAAATTTTAGTAATCTGAGCGCAGAGTTCTCTATGCCGACATGTTTACTGTCTCTTATTTACTATTTTCTTTATTCCAAGTGAATACAACGCAAGAGACGGCCTTAAACCTCTGGGTAGTTGAGGCTCTAATTGAAACTCATTCAAAAGCGGTCTACTTTTTCAAAGCTGGCGGTAGCGAAACGGTTCCTGTGTACTTTTGCGAACTGCTTCGAAAATGCACCACAGTTTTATGCCTCCCCCCCCCCCTTTAAGATACGGGAGGTTTACAAGCGCTTTTGTTGGGGACGATTTTATTGCTTTTTCGGTTTCTGTGTTGTTGGAAAAAAAAGGGGAGATTTCTCATCCATAGTTGTTGCCTTGGGAGAAAATTGTGTGATGAACGTTGAATCCACATCACGGCCAACAGAAACCACCCAATTTGTTGAATCATAGTAACAAGCAAATAAAGGATAAAAAATAAAGAATTAAAGAAATTGCGAGTTAAAAGTTGAACAATATTTTTAATAAGCAAAATAAAAAATTTTTTTTCTCCTATTACTTTTTAAAACTAAAAAAAAAAAAAAACATTTTGATTTTGGTATTACGATTTGATCAAGACAGAAGTAATCTGCAATCATTATTGAATATCAGACTAAGAAAACGCAAACCGATTTTCCTGTTTTTCTTCTTCTTTTTTTTTTTAAAAAAAAATATGAGGTAAAAAAGTAAAAGTGATAATTTTTTTTAAAAAGCAAAATGAGAATAAATGTAGTATCATTATATACCAATGCTTCCCAAAGGTATCTATATGCACTCCCAGGGGTCTATGACGACCTGCAAGTGTTCCACGCGAGTAAAAAAATAATTTGGGGGCTCATGAGGTGTAAATGGGGGTCTATGATCGTGGTTCTCATTAAACCAGATCATGACGTTAATCTTGAAAAAAATTTGATCCAGTGGGAACCAGATTTTACCAATTTAACGTTTACTAAATTTAGTGAGGTTAGTTTCACAACATAAAAGGTGACTACCATACTAGGTGATAACATAAATTTTATTAATACAAGGAATATTTCAGCATTTCTTTCCAAAATTAAGCTAAAAAAGTATAATATTGAACGTTAGGAATTTTTTTTAATTTGTCACAGTCTGTCAAGAGATTTTAACCTACGTTTAACATTTAAATGCCCTTACTCAGATTTTGAAACTAAGTTTGAGATTGTTTTTTTAGTAATACAGCAGTAGACAATGATTTCAAATAGTCGCTTTGAAAAAAAAGTGTCATATTGCAATAGGAACTTATTAGAATAGGTCCTAATGAAGATCTTATAGAAACGGATGTCAGTAATTTTGGCTTTAAAAAGACATACCTGATATTTGTCACAAAATATGGAATATCATGAGAAAGTTTTTAAATGTGTTTTTCCTTGTGAGAGGGAGTTTCACTGACTTTGCCAATCTCAAAACAACAAAAGAAAGGAAAAGAAAGAAAGAAGTAGGCATTTACGAAAAAGGGAGGATAGGGTTAAACCTGACAAGATTGATATTAAATATTGAAAATTTGTTATTGAAACACCAGATTCATCCTTCTCTTTAAAAGCATTTGTTCAGTTATTTCGTTTTAAATTTAATTCACTATATGCGCTTCTTAAGTTTTAAACGCAGAACTATGCTTCATTACAGTTAAAAATTTAATTTTTTGAAAGTAGTATCACCAACTATCAAAAAGACATTTAAGTTGATAAAATTGCAAAAATGTAATATTAGGTAGGCAGGGGTCTACCAGAAAACGAAAAACATGGCAAGGTGTCTATGAGACAAAAAAGTTTGTCAACCTCTGTTATATATATACGATGAAGAAGTTTGTACAATAAAACTAGGCTTTCTCCATTTTATTATATTTTTAATTTAAAATAACATTAGAGAGATTTTAATACTTTTAAAATTTATGCAAATTTTAATCCTTAAATTTATGCTTTTCTGTTGAATGAATTTTTTCAGCATAAATCAAATTTCTTCATAACAACTTGCACTGAGAGTAAAATAATACCCTCACCACTTCAGCATTTGTGTCGGAACCACATAAAACACTTTCAATCAATAATTTTAATAAGGAAATATATTTTTCTTAAATGTGTTAAATGCGGAAATGTTTCTTCCCATTTTCTATTCAGATTTGATTTTCATCTTACCGTTTCTTTAGTATTACATCCTTTAAATGCATATTCGCATATATTTATAAATGGGAAAATGTCATCCGTAACTACATC
>BMAO01021890.1:0-28597 GCA_019973975.1 Trichonephila clavata
AGTCTGAAATATACATCTCCAACCGTATTCATTAAATACACATACTTAAAATAGTTTCAGATCTTTCAAAACTAAATTTTTGAATGAAATTTTCTTTTAGCACATCTCAATAATGGAAACCAGGAAAAATGGATTCTGTTGATATACGAGAGATTTAGAACTATAGCGCTTCAGTCTCTTCATTAAAACACTATAAGGTCATTTCCACCTTTCTTTCCATCTTTAAATATATAAAAACGTGACTTAAAGAATATTTGTAATTTTTTGATGAGGCTGGATATTTGCTCAAGTACATCTGTCAGCATCACGGAAGTTCACTGAACTTATGTGGGGAAAGAAGAAAGCGTTGCCGAAAATTAGTCAATGAATCCGCTCAAGTATATGTTTATATACACAAATAAGCAAGGTGATTATAATTAAAGTTCCCTTTTCAAAATGCTGTAGAAAAAGAACCACTTGTCAGAATGACTTTAAATTTGACCTGAATATACTTGAAGAAGGGGGAAACGGTATGTCTTAAGTAGAATTTTCAATTTTTATTAATAAATGGCGCTGTAAGAGGCAAGATGGCTCCTCCACACATTGCAAAATCGGTGATGCAACTAATTGTTTAAGAGAGAATTCGGAAATGATAGGAATAATCAGCTGTTATCTTCCAACAGGTGGGCTATCAAGATCACCGGACCTCAATCCTTATGACTTTTTGCTGAGGAGTTATCTTAAAAATGTGTTCAGTGGCTCGATTGCAAATGTGGCTGAGTTAAAGGCACGGATTACGCAACACATCCCCAACGTGACCCCTGAAACACTGAGATCTGTTGTTTTTCGATTGTAACTTGTGGTGAACAGCATATTGAACATGTCTTGCGCAAGTCTAACGATAGTTAACAGGCGTTTTCATTGTTGTTTCTTACGTGGTTTTTGGCCCAAGGCCAATTCGAAATTGATCCCCTCCCATCCAATGGAGTACGACCTTACCGTGGTGGATTCGTTTTTCACTAACACTGGCCACAGCTGTAGAAGGACTTGGAAGCAATTTTTTCTTCAAAAAACCGAAAAATCATGCACATTGAACAATACAGTTGGTTTAATGTGCAACTAAAATCCATCATAATTCGATTCAAAAGGTCACTTCTAGCCGTATTCCTTTGTTTTGCTGCTCCATCTATTGATACAATTTGGAACTTTTCTTATACCATACCGTTTCTCCCTTCTTCAAGTATATTCAGGTCAAATGTAAAATCATTCTGTGTGACTAGTGGTTCTTTTTCTAAAGCATTTTGAAAGGGGAACTTTAATTATAATCACCCTTTATATTATTTCAAAATACGTTTTAATTTAATTAGTATACACAACAATAAAGATCTGAAAATAAAAATTAATAAACAAAGACAATGTTTTCTAATTAATAAGTAAAACATGCTCTGTAAATAAATCGTTTGGTCAAAATACTCCAATATATGGATCCCTTATGGTTTTTCTCAAAGAACTTTCGAATTAATGATCAGATTCGAATGAAGTTTGGCAATTTAACATCAATTAGCTATATTAATAATAATATCATAATTAATGATAACGATAAATAACTTTTTATTGGACTGTATTACTGGAATTATTCTGATGACTTAATGGAATATCAAATAAATATTACAAATTCCACCTTCATAACAAATTTCCAGGCCGTCCAAATATGTACATAAATTTCTTCCATTTTTATATTATCCATATTAAAAAAAATATATTATTTGTTTGAATAGAAAAAAGATATTTGTTTCTACTTTTTCCACAGTAAAAAAATTCATAGTAAACACATCTTTAGAAATTTAAAAAAAAAGAATGTTCTTTCTAATTATCACAAGATGTGAAATGACATATTTCGAGAGATCAGCAGTTGCTCTTAAATAGCATTAAAATAATTGAAAACAAGCTCATCACAACTTCCTATACAAAAATAATTACCTATGGCTGCTTACTGCTGCATAAGTACTAGGTTACATAATTCATTGTTTAAAGCAGGGATGAACCAAATTTAAGGATTAGGTCAAATAAAGAAAATATTTAATGGGTTTATTCAATCTATATATACAGGGTGTCCCAAAACGACCGCATAAACTATGCACTGCTAGATTCCTCGTTGGGAGTACATAAAAACTATCAAAAGAAGCGTCCCTGTACGATCCATAGTTTACGAGAAAAATACGAAAAACAAAAGTATGATGTCACTTCCTGTGCAAGAAAAAAAACACTTTATTGAACATATCAACAGCAGTATATGCGCAATTTAAGGCAGATGTTCAAAATGTCCGCCGTGCATGTCGAAGCAGGCTTGAGCACGCCGTGTAATGGCTGTAATCACACGTCGCAGCACCGCGGGGTCTACTGAAGTACAAGCAGTATGCAGACGAGCAACTAAATCCATTTGTGTTGTCACTACGTCTCGATACACTACGGGGTATATACTTTTCGATATACTTTTATATACTCTATATACTTTTATATACTCGATAATATTTTATGTATGGGGTATATACTCGATATACTTTTCTATGGGGCCCTCTCCTTGAGAGGGCCCCATAGAAAAAAATCCAACGGTGTAAGATCTGGTGAACATGGCAGCCATAGATCAGGGCCCTGACCACCAATCCAACGGCCGTGGTATGCGATATCCAGCTAATCAGTACAGGAGCACAGAAATGCGCCGGAGCCCCATCATGCTGGAACCAAAGTCCCTGTATTGCCGCTAATGGTATGTCATCGAGGAACTCTGTTAAGACCTCACTGAGAAACACCGTACCGAGAGCCGTTCAGGCAACAGATATGGTCCAAGCAGGTGATCCCCGAGTAGGCCAGCTCACACACCAACGTTCCTGATGTTTCTGCGGCCGGATTGCATGAGGATTGACCTCGGACCACATATGGCTGTTGTGATGGTTGAATACCCCCTCACGAGTGAAACATGCTTCATCAGTCCACAGGATATGTGAAATGAAACCATTATCTGTGTTCTGTTGCTGCAACAGCCATTCACAGAAGGCCACGCGTTTCTGACAGTCATCTGGTTTCAGACCTTGCACGGTTGTGTACCGAAATGGGTATAGCCTCTCAGACCGTAAAAGCCTGTGCACAGTACTTTTAGTCGAAGTCATCTCACGGACTAGTTAGCGTGTGCTAACCTCGGGCGTCTCTTCCACCCGGTGCAGTATTACATCCGCCTGTGCAATCGTCAGGCCATTTTGCGGTATTCCAGTATTGTGAAGATTGGCTGTTGGCCAGACGCTTCCCGTATTTCGCAGTCTGTCGTCCAGCCTACGGATTTTGTTGATCTCAGGAGGATGGTGGGACGGAAATCGACGGGCATACTCCCTAGCAGTTCGTAAGGCATTTCCATTACATCGGCCGTACATAAAGTACATGTCGCAGTAGTCACAAACGGAATACATGGCCACCATACGAAGACTACCGGTAGGTGCAAGATGCAGCCTTTTAAAAACCAGTTCAACTGCGGCTTAACGTCATTCTACGGATATAAGTGCATGACGCGATATGCGCGGCGAACGTTTTAAATACAATTGTCTGGAAAGGTATGCAAATACTGTTGTTGATATGTCTAATAAAGTGTTTTTCTTGCACCGGAAAGTGACTTCATATTTTTTTTCCGTATTTTTCTCGTAAACTATGGATCGTACAGGAACGCTTCTTTGGGCAGTTTTTATGTACTCCCAACAAGGGATCTAGCAGTGCAGAGCTTATGCGGCCGTTTTGGGACACCCTGTATACAAATGGATGTTTGTATATATGACCACGCCTCACTCTAACACCGTTCAACCGATCACTATGAAAATTGGCTTGCATATGTATTTTTTTCGGAGAAGGTTTTTGTGCTGTCCTCTTTGTTGTTACTCCCTACCAGGTGGCGCTACAACACATCAACTTCTGCACCGTTCAATCAAGCGCCAGGTTGCCAACATGGTCACCAAAAACGATGCCAACTTGGCTCTATCGCCAGCATTTCGCTATGTTTCCATTGAATCGCCATTATAATGTAACGAATGGCGATGTGTTTTCGAATATTATAATTTTAATATAAGATAAATACAACAGAAAATAATATTAACGTTTCACACATCCAGATATAACACTATTTTAAGCATTCGTTGTACAAAATTTGTAGCAATGTATTATTTTTTCTGAGCAGAGATCAGCTTAGGAAGATGTTTTCAAAAATCGACCCGCAAGGCGTTATAAATAGAAAAAAAAATCATCCTTTTTATCAGCTATTAGACCTTCAAACTTAAAATTTAAGAAATATAGCTTTTTTTGTTCAGCTGAGATATGCAAAAAGCTTTTTTATGTTTAATTTTCAATTCACGTAAAATTAACCCATTAAAAATTTCTTTATCCTTCAATCTGTATTGTTTAATTTTTATATTCACCCAAGCGAAGAACGGGTACATCAGCTAGTCTATATAAATAAATAAAATTGAAGTGTCTGTTTGTAATTTCAAATTAGCAGCTTTTTACTAAATGCATTTAAAGGTATATACGGTACTTACATCAAAAAATCGATTTTTAAAATTTTTTGTCTGTCTGTCTGTTTGTTCCGGCTAATCTCGGGAACTTCTAGTCCGATTTTAAAAATTCTTTCACCAATGGAAAGCTACATTATCAGCGAGTAACATAAAATATATTTTTACCTCAATATTCCTACAGGAACAGGAACTATGCGGGTAAAAAGTTGACGTTGCTTACTCCCCGCCAAGTTGGCGCAAAATTATGCATTTTATCAATAATAAAAATTTTAATAAAAAATTTCTCACATTTATAACAAATAACTGCAACATAGTGTAATTTAGCATCTATACAAAAAGCAATTTTTTAAATGGTTTTTTATTAAACGTCTAACGTTTATTACGTTACGTTTGTTAAATGTCAAACTCAAACTTTGAGAAATATCGCCAAGTTGGCTAAGAAGTTCTCTATTCCGACAATCCCAGATATTTTAATGCAAATTTTCTCCCACATTTTAAAGAGGGAAACGAAATAAAGTTTTAGCGAATTGCGTGCGCGTGATATTGAAAATTCTATGGTAACATTAACTGACAGTTTCATAAAAAGTTTTGATTACTTTAGTAGTTTTGAAAGTATTTATTACTTTGAATTTTTTTAACCTAATTATACAATATTCATATTTTGCACAAAATTTTTCACTTATACCGAGCCAGATATTTTACATGGAGGTACTACTTTGAGATATACTATGGAGGCATCCATACAATGTTACTGGCCGAAATAGGGGAAAATTAGGGAGCTTTACGCAATATTTATTTCATTTTCGGTCTTTCTAATCCTCAAACCTTTCGGAATAAGTACAAAGACTACATGGCGGAAGATATTTTGCGATGAAAAACAACCAAATATGCCTTTCAATGAACACATCTACAATGAAACGCAATAAAGGTTTTCAGAATGGTTAGGAAGAAGCTACATGATTTTGGAATGATTAGCCCTAGACGTGTTGACGGAAATGGCTTCGATAATGAAATTATTTGAGAATTAAAGTACGATTTTATAGTATTGTAACATCAAGTAACAGAATTTATCCTAAATGTACCAGTTATGCAAAATCTCGATGCTCCTCGACTATGTAAAGGAACATAGTCACAAAACTGATGCAGAATATACTTGGTGCCAATATTTGAACATATGTCATGAAAAGGGATAGTGTTATCATACCTCGAATTCCAAATATCCCCACTGAGACCGTTTCAATTCAAACAAGTTCAATTTTCAGTTTTACTGTTGCTATTAACAAAGCTAACATTTCAGGTAGCAGGGGTGCGTTTAAAAAAGCAATGTTTTCCCCATGGCCAACTATATGTAGCCTGATCGGTGTATTCAATGCCCAAATCTTCACAGATTTGCAACTGACGAAAGGACATGTAATTTGGTATACAGTAGCATCTTAGAATAATATTCTGTTTTGAGTTCTTTTAAAAAGGAATTATATATTAAACGTAGATACTTTCGATTTTTAAAGATATTAATAGTTTAAGTTATTGAATTTTTGTTGTTAATTATTATTATATTAAATTGAATTTTCAGTTTTTTTAAACTAAGCTCAATTTTAGAATTTTTAAATTTTATTAGTTCCAGTCAAGCAATAAAAAAATTACCATATTATATTATTTACTTTCTAATGATAATAATGACGGTTATTTAAAGACATCAATGCGAGCGGAGCCGCGGGTAAAAGCTAGTTTAATATAAATGCAATAAAAACTCAAACATTATAAGCTTTATAGGTTCTTCAGTTTTTGTTTTTTCCTTCAATTTTCTTAAACTTAAATATAAATGCAGATAAATGTATTTTTGTTAAATTAAATTCAGGTTTTTGCAGAAATTTTTATCTATAAAAATGAAGCAAGTTCTGGCATGATTTTTTTTGATGATTTTCTATTTCATGCCTTAAAATCTGTGACGAGCCGGATAGAATTCTGGGGGAGGGAGAAAACATATCTAGCTCGAGGTTCGTAATTTGTCCATAATTGATTCTAAGAATAGTTTAATAAGATGGAAAACAAACATTTTATTTTAGGTCAAACTGTTTTAATTTTTGATTTGCCAAATTACATGTAAAAAATGCTTCATTTATGTTTGTGCAAATCTGTCTATGAAAGAATATTTAAAATGTTCTAAATATAGTTACAAATATACGAACTGTTACAAAAACTAAGGACATGTGTTTTCATTGCGCAGGGTCGTTCAAGGAATTAAAAATGTTGAAAGGTTTAGAGCAACTGAAAGTTCTGATACTCACATTTCAACATAAACATACAATCGAAACAGTGCACCTATTGATCATCATTAATGGAAAATTCTCTTCTGAAATTTTTACAGACGCTGATAAATATATTCAAATTAAATGCATATCTATAACGAGTTGAAGCATCGAATATTCAGAGCTACAATACAAAATTGTGTTAAAAAGATTTTATTGGAATTAAAGCAAAAAAAAATATTGACAGATTAATAACAAAGAGCTTTGTAGTAATTATTGATATATCGTTTGATGAAATACTTCATCATTCAAGCAAAGATTATAGCCGGAATAAATCAAAGTTTTCAGCAAAGAAATAATATTTCAGAATACATTATAGCAGTGATTCTCAAACTTTCAATAGTGGTGACCCAATTTTCAATCATATTTTGATTGAAATCCCCCCCCCCAATACAATAACAATGCATTGAATGTAATAATAATGTACTTTGACTAAAGCTACGATACGACCTTTATTATAAACCGTACAAGTTATAGAGATAAGTATTATATTTTATGCATGTTGCTTTTAAGTAACAGATATATTCCGGCGTATAACACGCACTTTTAACACGAAATTTACGGGTGTGCTTTATACGCCGGGTATAAAAATGACAGCTTTAAAAACAAAAAGAATTGAGCATTAAAAAAATTAGACTTCTACATGTATCGAAATACTATTTATTTAAAAGAAATAAAACACATTATGAGTTTAAAAAGTTGTAGTTCTAGATGTCTACTATTTTTTTTAAAAGGCCTGGGATAATACCTCGAATAAATGACCTCAAAACATAAGAGCATTGCATATTTCAGATTTCTTCAAACATAAATTAGTTAAAAAAACTAAAAAAAACACGTTTTTATTGTGAATCGAACTAAAAAGTAAAAAAAAATAATTCTTAATCTAAGAATAAAACGATGAACGAGAAAATTAATTTCATTGGGGTAAAAGCGTGGGGTGCTCTATATTAATTGTTATAATTTCTTACTCGTTCTATTCCAAAATGCTGAATTAGTGTAAAAATGTAGCAAAAAGCACCCCACGCTTTTACCGCAATGACATTAATTTTCTCGTTCATCATTTTATTCTTATATTAAGAATTATTTTTTTACTTTTTGTACGACTCACTATAAAAGCGTGTTTTTTTAGGTTTTTTTAAAACTATAATTTATTTTTCATTTTTTAGTCAATCTACAATAAAAGCGTGTGTGTCCCACGCTTTTACCCCAATGACATTAATTTTCTCGTTCATCATTTTATTCTCAGATTAAGAATTATTTTTTACTTTTTAGTTCGATTCACAATAAAAGCGTGTTTTTTTTAGTTTTTTTAAACTATAATTTATTTTTCATTTTTAGTTCTCGATCAACGTTAAAAGCGTGCTTTTTTTAATTTTTTACACTATCATTTACTCATTGTTGAATTTATTCTTGAGTTTGGTATTTGAAGCCGGGGAAGGGGAATTAAGTAACTACTGGGAATTAGTCTTGCTCTTCAGTGGATATCAATTAATGGTTCTGAAGGGTATCTATTCTCTCCGTTTACGGGGCCTCGGATCAGTCCCGTATCGTTATATTTCAAAAATTCCCTCTCTGTAGATGCAGGTCAAATCAAAGTGTTTTAAGAAGAAATATTAGTGTCAATCGCATTATCACCTTTTAAACGTATTGCTAGAATATTAATTCGTATTATCACTTCTATGCGTATTGCTTTGTAAAAATAAAAAAAATATTTAGTAGTTAGAACATAAATTTTTTCCCCACGTGCACGAGTCCTTTTTTAATTAACACACTTTTATAAGTTTCACTTGCATGTAACGGAATCTTGGAACTCGATTTTTACCCACTTTAAAAGGTCGGATTAATTCGAAATTTTGCACACATGTCAAGGACCCATGACAATACAATAATTTCCTAATTTTTTTTATTTCCATTTTCAGAAAAAAACAACAACTACACAATTGTTTATATTATGGTAAGAAATAGCTGACACACCCAATCTACCCTTGCTCATATAAAGAACACTTTTTTTGTTTGTTTTATTTCTAAACCACAAGTGTGTATTCGTTTTTGGGGTTGCACCTTAATCTTTTAGTCACTAAATCTGGAATTAGTATATGGGACTCTGGAAATGGTATATGGAATTCGTCGCCAAATTTTGAAATGGTATATGGAATTAGTCGCCAAATCTGAAAAGGGTATATGCAATAAGTTGCCAAATCTGTAAGTGGTATATGGAATTAATCGCCAAATCAGGATATCGTTATTCCTATGATCAGAAAAATGGAACAAAATTATGAAATTATTGTATTGTCATCGGTCCTTGACAAGTGTACAAAATTTGAATTCATCTGACTTTCTAAAGCGGGTAAAAATCGAGTTTCAAGATTCCGTTACATACAAGTGAAACTTATAAAAGCGTGTTAAAAAGAGGGCACGCGTTGTACGGCGAATATACCTTAAAATTAAAAAATACAGCTTGAAAGTGTAGGAGCACGTTATACACCGGATTTTACGGTAAGTAATTTTTAAGCAATGGGATAAATATTTTATTACTTTTTCTTTCTAATTTTTTAAATTGAAACAGACTGCAATAAACAGGCAAGGTATATCTTTATTATGTCATAATTTATTTTGTTTTGCTTCCTATCAGTAAATTAATAGTTTTTTTTTTATTTTCGACTTTTCAATATGCTTGCACTCCCCACGTAGGGTTATCATGCCCCTCCAGGAAGGCGCGCCTCACAGTTTGAGAATCGCTGCATTATAGAACTCCTTTCACACTGAAGTTTAGCACTGACATTAGTATCACGAGAATCTTATAGGAATCAAATTTATTATTCTGACATCAAATTTAGATGCCTCTGTTCGTGTTCTGATAATAATATAGTTTCGAGTTTTATAATTATTATATTTTAAAGATTTTTTTTAATAACAAAATTTATTTTGGGTACTTACATGGTATGTTGCAATTGTGTGTGTGGCGAAACTCATTTGCGCTGAAGGTGCCAAACTTAAGCTTCATTTTGAAAAGAGTTGTACTGTATTAATCACACACTACAAAGGAAAGAAAGAAAAAAATTCGGGGGCCAATTTATATTAAGTCCCTTGAAAGTCTCTTATGATCTTTCTCTCTCTGACATACTTGGAACACAGAAGGAGCACATGTTCTACATTTTCCTTGCCACCAATATTACAATCACAGGAAGATGACGGAACTAAATTAAATTTGTTCAAGTAGCTTTTAAAGTTATCATGACCAGTGAGAAATTGGGTTTTTTTTGTTATTAGTATAAAAATGATGACACGATAGTCTCTTATTAATGGTCGGAAAAAATTTCTTTGTTAAGCTCCTTTTATTTGAAATGAGATATTCTTGGTTTCAAGACTTCACCATTCTTTTTTTCATAATATTCTTGTAAAATGATTTAGGAATATTAACGGCAATGTCAATTTTGGGCATTAAGTTTCAATTAAGAGTTATGTCAGCGTGTTGATAATATTCTGAACACATTGTAGCTGAAGAATTTGTTCAAGCCTTACTTCTACGAAAATCCGAAACGTAGAAAAATAAGGACCATTTTACACAACAAATTGTTAAATCTTCAAAAATTGAACTCATAATACATTATAGAAGTCTCTCGGGTGTAGTACCACAGCCCAAGAGAATTTTTGACTGACAATCAAAATATTTGATTTAAAGTTATCGTATGTTTTTAGATCGAGCTACAGAGCTGGTCCCCCGCCCACTTGATTTCTTCACTTTAACTTAGAAAGGACTTCGAGGCTTAATCTTTTGTAATGTATACTAGCCCTAATATTCCTCATAAGGATATTCTGCCAAATCTAATATCGATCGACTGGTTGCGAGACTGATGTCCTACTAACCAGGATATCATGATCTTACCAGTCCCACATGGCGAATGAGTGAGAGTTCTAATAATGTCGCTCTAAAAAGCAAAACGAGGGAAGGCTACCGGCGACGGACCTCGTAATTTTGAACCATGATCAAGTGGCAAAGACGACACTTGAGCTGGCTCCCCTCCTAACTTCCACCCCACATCAACTGGAGGACGTTTGAGCCTCGACTTATTTAACGTGTATCGGCCCCTTCTGCACGGTGGGTCTTAAGGGGTACAAGTCTCGAACTCATGACACACTGGCCACGAGTCTGTTACCTTGACCACTAGGCTACCACCCAGTCATTTATGAGCAATAATAATCAAATGGTTATAAGGATTTAATATTTATCCTTATGGGTACCAAATGATTGATTATACTAAAGAACCGTCATTATACAAAAGGGAACTACTTTGTGGTAAATTTCAACTAAAATGATTTCAAAGTGTTCCAGTCGTGTGATGAAAAAGTTGTAAGAATGAGACATTAAATCTCAAATTGGACTGGTATAGATGCAACGAGTAGGGTGTCTGCTCAGATGCCGATCTTATCACCCAAACATTGTTCGAAATTATGTGTATTTGAGTGTTGCTACAGTACTTTTGTGCCATCCAGAAATATATACGGGGAGGGGCTCAGTAAAATAACGGTAAACAATCACGAAGGCGATTAGTTGATAGATATAAGGATTATTAACCTACACACTTAGAAGCAACACGAGGACTATTGTCAACAGTCCTTATGATATTGAACCATGGTCGAATAACGAAAATGGCATCTGAGCTGGAACCTCAACCTCTAAACTTTCACATCTCCCCATCGTACCACCACCACACTTTGAACCTTAACAGATTTAAAATGCATCATCCCTTTTATACGGATGGGTCTTAAATAGCTTCATAATTCAGATCTACAACTCGACAGCAAGAACACCGGAATGATAAGTACGCGTTCCTGGTCACAAAGGGTATCGGCGACAGGTCTCTAAATTTTGAACCATAATCACACAAGAGATGAGCTAAAAGTGGACCATAAGGTTCCCTTCGAAATGTGTGGTTCTTAAGCCCTCCCACACTTTTCAATTTGATGATTTTTGGCAGAATTTCGATTTTAATTCCAACGGCCAAGAAGATAGTGATCTTTATAACCAGGTCATGGTAATTTTTGCTGTTAGAGATCAAGGGTGTTGTCGGATTCGACTGACAAGCTCAGATGTGTGATAGTAGGCAACATGGGGATGACAAACCACCACAGAACATGGAGTGGCAGGCCACGTTTAGGAGTAATTTGCAAAAACAATTATGAAGGGTGTGATGTCGGGTGGAATGAAAAGGGGTAATTAGAGGTAAGAAATACATCTATTATGTGTAAAGCACGTTTGCAATACAAAGAGTGCTTCACAGCTCGACGTCAGACATACAACAAGTGGTTGCTACTGGAATTGTTCAAAGTGACTGCGTAAGTAGTACAGCCGACACCGACGGACGAAGGATTGTCCAACGCGTTCAAGCAAATCAAGTGTGCTGGCGATGTCAGCTGAAACGACGGAAATCCGTGCAGTGAAATCCTCCACTGTAGCCATCGGTAACTGATACTAAACAATTTCAGGTGGCTCCAGAAGAAGAAATATAAGGGATTGTTATCTTGTGTTCCGTGGAGTGGGGTATCTAAGCAACAGGTCGCGTCCAACCCACCTCTTGGGATATGTAGCATAACGGTGGCTATACGCACCGCAATCGAAAAATGTGGTAGGGCACCATCATACATGAACCATACGTTCTGATGCACAGTGGTCGGTATCTCTACAGCAACTCCGGGAGAAGTGGGAAATTTGCATACTTGCAAGTTTCTTTAACTCTGCCAAGGGGCTCCAAATCCCCACATTCCTGTTGCCCCTCCCCTCGTTATGCTCATCGTCCTCCCGATGGCTATTATTATCACGATTTTTACCGACTAAACTTGATTTGCGACTCCTTGTTTATGTGATTTGTCATCCCCATGCTACCTACTATCACCCCTCTAAATCTATCGGTCGAGTTCGGCAATACCCTGTATAGGCGCAATTAATTTTATTGTTTGAACAATCCTTATTTTTGTTGTTCAGCTTTTCATGTTTCATCGCTTACAGATATTTTACTTCCCTCTTTATACTTTAAAAAAATTTATGAAACGATAACGGGTAAATATTTCCATTATTTAAAATTTATTTGCACTACGTACAACTTGGACGTAAAAAGTATTTTTTTTCAAATCATCATGAATGATTCAAACCTTTAATTTCGTTTATCAAAAGAAACAGAATAAATAATTACAAATTTTAGAATTAAATACTCATTTACAAATAACCTATCTGAATAGGTGTGAAGTATAATTTAAATGAAAAATGATATTTATGTTTTTTATTAAATACTGAATTGAATTTATTTCTTGAGCATAAATAAAAATTTTGAAACTAAAAGAAATATGATTTGTGAATAATAGAAATAAACTCTAGAAATTTTTATGAATTATATTAACATTTTTTATAGAATACTAGATCGATCGCAAAATTTTATTGTGGAAAACGTATGAGAGAGAATTCTGAAGTTTTAAAAAAAAATCTCAGTTTTACTTGAAATGATTGATAAAAAAAATATTCTTCTTATAAAAAATAGCAATAACAGACTTTTTTTTTTGCATTGATTATGTAATTTATAAGAAATTCCTATTTTTAATATCTTTTAAAAAAGATAACTTATTTTATTTTTTCAAAAACCTTGATTACATACCTGAATTTTCTATCAATTAAGAATTTCTATAGTTTTATCAATTAAAAATGAAAAAAAGCTTTTAAATTTTGCGAAAGCAGGAAAAGAATTAATATATATATATATATATATATATATATAAATTAACATCTTTATACTCATAATTTCAACCATAGAAATTTTTTTTAAAGTTTTTGATTGGAAATTCCTTAAAATTTATGTATAATATATAATTTTGAAATTTATTCTAGCATGAAATTACAGGTTTTGAACGTCAGAAAACACTTAAAATTGGATAAAAAATTCGAAAACTAAATATCGCAAAAATATATTTGTAATTATTAATGTACAGTTTTATACACAGCTACTCCCAAATATTTTTTTTTTATTATAATTATATACATCATAAATATTAAATCAATACTTTTATTATATACATCAAAAATTAATTATACATTTTGTATACTTATTTAAACATTTTGCTTTGTACAAACTACTAAATGCTACTTTCTTAAAATTTCATAAGTTATTAATGGTTATAAATTTGGTATTTCCTATTTTAAATTAAAAATAACTTGATTAATTAACTTTAAGACTATCATTTATCAAAGGCTTGAAAATGCAGCATTTATTATTGATATAATCTGATATAGTATGATAAGGACTATTCAATTTCGTCAACATTTAGAATGCCTGATTAGGTATGCAAATACCTGAACCAATTGTTTGAATGATGCTGCCATTGCAAAAACAAAACAATTGAAATTTATTGCTGTTATAGGATCGTCTGTCGTATTTTAAATTGTTTACGCAGCAAATTTTTTCTACTTGTCAATAGTATAAATAGCTTGTAGATCCACAGAATTTTATCCATAGCCACAACCTCCATTGCAATTTACTAAAGTTTTCTACCTTCCATTAGTCGCCATGAAATTCATCGTAAGTATTTATCTATGATACCATCATTTAAAATTGATAAATGTTTCTCATATTGATTGATATTTCATAGAGTAATTGCCCGCATTCTTTGCTTAGTTCATAAAGCTGTTTATTTTTAATGATCTAAAATGAAAAGACAATTAAAGTGTTAATCTTTTTAAATATTTGTCTTTGGCAGCATTATTTAGCATACATAAATAACTCTGGTAGTGTTTGATATTACATTGAGTAAATTTAATTGATCTTTAATTGTTCGTCGTGTTAGTGAATTATCGTTTGCTTAAAAAGAAAAAAAAATAATTAATGTATTTTATATTTTTTCTTAAAATAATTTTGCTTTCACGTATTAAAACATTTGAAATTAAAAAAATTCTATCTTTTATGTAATCGAAAAAAGAGAATATAGATAAATGGGAATATCTTTCTTTCTCAGCTTTCTCGTATTAAAAGTTTGTTCTTCGATAAAACTTTTAAAAAAATGATGCTTAGACATTTACATGTAAAAGTAAATGAATTTTCATTCTGTCTGAAATTATTTTTCTTTCTAAATGAATTTTTATTAATTATTTTTATTCTGTAAATGAATGTCATTTATTCTTTTTCATTCAAATCTATATCGACCCGTAAATGTTTTTGGTTGTAGTTTAAATGCAAAAGTGAAACTGACTTACTTTCCCCCCTAGGCATCACATAAAGGTAAATAATTATATTGTACAACACATGTAAAGAAAATAGAGAAAATAATGTTATAGCTAAGATTTCTAAAATATCAGTACCCTTAGAAACCCTTTTGATAATCAAAATTTAACTTAGTAAATGGTTTAAAACTACTAAATACTAATCCCTGTATTAATTTTCAGTTGATGGAAGTAGTATAGACGCGCTAAATTCATGACCTTGACATGACACTTATCATAAAAGCAATCGCGTGTTCTTAATTGAATCCGAAACTGACATTATATTTTTACTTGTTGTTTTACTTGTAAAATTGTGAGCAAATTTCAGACTTCATTATTTGGGAAAGATGTTCAAATATTAAGATTCTTCAAAAAGTTTTTCAAAATTGGAAAAAAATTGATATTTCCGTGTTATTGCAACAATGCCAACGTTTAAGATAACTCGCCTAGTTGGCAACCCCGATTTCCCATATATCACTCACGCTGAATTGGCAACCATGCGCTTCGTTTTATATAATGTCGCCAACATGGTTGCGATAATACGTAAGTACCAAAAGTTTTTATCTTAGACGTGTAATTATAAATCAAGTGCATTTTATTTATCTGCGTGAGTTGTTGATAAATGTGTACTTTTAAAAGAAAGTTTCTCTCTCTTATTAAACGATATTAAGCAAATAAAAAATAAAATAAATCCTTTCCCTCGCAATCGTAATGATTTCATTTAATTTAGTATACTTCTCATAGAGGTCTATGATACCTGTTAGAAATCAAATGGACTTTCTGCTGGTGAAATGGATGTAGGATGTATCAAATTTGGGCATCTTATTTGTAGCATCGATTTTCGTTTCCCATGTGACCAAAAGTCCGACTCTGGTTACAAATATTTATTGTGCTCAATTTATTATAATTAAATATACGCTTGTTTGAATGTATTTTACATCCTATTATGAATTTTTCATAAAACCATTTATCTCAGTAAATTTCAGAGTGTGTCCCCCTTGGTAGCTCGGAGAATGTAAAAGTGGTATTCCAGCTCTCACCAAGTGTTTCTTAACAAGTTTTGCACTTTATAAACATGCAACCTAAGCCTTTCATGAAGAATTCGTACTAAACTTGTTTGTATAGAGTGGGGCATAAGAACTTCTTGTTTTGAAAATGCAATAAAACACACTGTATGTTTCATTTGACTTTAGTGTTATATTCCGCCTACCACACAGTATTGGAAATTTGAATTTACACAGTTTTAAACAAAATATCTGTTAAATGCCACCCTCCAATATCAATACATTGATGCAGTCGATTTTGAAAACTTTGAGTCACCTTTTCAAGCATATCGACCGGGATATTATTAATTTCGGATCGGATGTTGTTCTTTGGGTCTTTCAGGATCTTGGAGTGATCTTTGTAAACCAGAGATTTGAAATAAGCTCACAAGAGAAATGACCAGGAGGGGATAAATCAGGTGACTACGCAGGCTAATTTACGTCCTTTCGTAGGGAGATGAGTCATCCGAGGAAGGCTTCTCTTAAAATACCCATGGAAACCCTGGTGTGGGCTGTGGTCCCATCTTGTTGTGACCACACTTTGTCAAGATCTCTTTCTTGGAGAAGACTTGTTGGCTCATTGTCATATACCCGTCTGAACTGACGCACGAAATCATTCCACATTTTTAGGTGTTCTAACGGTCTTCAGAGGTTTTTTCCTTTCTTTGGAAACATCCCCCGTTGCTCTGAAGGCATCCATTCACATTAAAACACATTTCCAATCAGGAACATGACCTCGTAGAGGATTACCGAAATGACGACGAAAGGCACATTGCACTGCAATCACCGACCGACCGTCAAAGAAATACGCCGCCGCGGCAAAAGCGCACTGCTGCCTCGACCACAACATGTTTAAGACTAAAACGGGTGGGAACACACCTTCCACTTAACCCCTCCCCACGTCCCTCTTCTCCTTGTGAAAATTATTGGAATATGTTCAAAACAGGAAGTTCCCGCGCCCCACTTTGTATTTGAAGTCCATAACAATGTTTAAATTCACGTCGAACATTAATGGGCAATTACGTTGCGTGAAACTAAAGCACACACTGAGCCTTCTCTTACATCGACGCCATTTTGACAAAAAAGGATATCTTCCTTACAAATGTACTCCTGAGTCACTCTTGAAGAGTATTCGCGCCATCTACCTCACACATAAAAAATACTTTTAAAACTGACCTATCCATTGATACAAAAGTTGCATTATTACATTAAACTGTTATGAATTTTCATAATCCGGGCAAGGCTTTGGTTTCACCCAAAATTTCTTTCTGCTTACAAAACTTATGAAAAATATTGATGTTAAAATTTTGAACTATAATTTTATGTTTCATTTCAGCTTGTTCTCTTCTTCGCCGTCTTGGCTGTTGCATCTGCCCAACGCACCAGATATCGTTATTTGCACCCCGTGCTTTTGCCCTTCAACCCTTTCCGTGGTGGTGATGATGAATACGCTGCCTCTCTAGGTGGGGCTGATGTTGGAGCCTACAGGAGAAGCCAAATCACCAGGGGCGGATTCAGAGGATACAGAGATACTGAAATTTCTGGTCTGTCTCTCGGTGGTGCCAAAGTTGGATTGTACTCACGAGAACGCCCAGACGCCTATTACTAAGGATTTATTCCGAAAGTATGTTTTGAGTTTTCTTCACCAAATTATATCTGAAATCTGCTTTCTGTTTAAAAATTAAAGCAAAAAATGGTTGTAGGGAGTGAGAAAATTATTAGGGAGCACAAAAATCCGACAAAGTTAATTGAAAAAAAAAATCTTATATACACACAGAACATTCTAAGAAAAAAAGTTCTTTAAATGTATTCTTAATGTTCTATTATATAACAGCACGTTGTTTATACATTTAAAAGGAATATGAGTAGCACCATTCGTTAAAGTTCCTTTTTTAATTCATATACATTTATTTAAATGCATAGTATCGACGTTCTATTAAATACAATTTTTTATAAGTCCATGCAGATAATAGACTTTTTTGTTTGATTAAAAGATCTTTGGTCTTATAATTATATGCAAGGTCGGTTCAAAAAAGTATCCAACCTTTGGCCAGAAAAAATATCATAAATACTTTGCGGGATTAGAGTTCTCTCTCTCTCTCTCTCTCTCTCTCTATATATATATATATATATAATAAGATTCAAATTAGTCCTCTTGCGCTTTCACACACTCTTAGCCTAGCATTCCTACCACCTGATGACTTGATCCGCGGTGTAATGCATAAATATAATTTTTTTCTTATTTATCAAAATTACTTAAATCATAGTGGCTTTACTTGAATTTCTGAGTAATTTTGATTAAAAATTTGAGATGGATCGGTAATTTTATCATATTAAAAATACCAATAAGTAATCAAATTATTAAGATGTTATAATATATTTGAAACAAATGATTTGTTTTTCATTCTAGGCTTTAACTACGAAAGAACTGGAAAATTCGAAATTGATCATGAAGAACTTTTGGAAACATTGGACTTTTAATTTAATCATAACTGACTGCTAACGATTTGGCTACAAAAAAAAAAAAATTAAAAATTATTATAGCTATTGTAAGATGGCTGCTCACAATAAATCAAGAATTAAGATACTTTTTGTTCCATTACTTAAAAAAAAGTATTATCATCATTTCATTAAAAACCTTTCATAAATGAGGTTAAATGTTATATCTTCAATCAGATGAAAATATTAAATGCTGTTAATTTGACATCAAGTAAGTTTAAATCGAAAAATAAGTAGATGTACGTTTCAAAATTGTGTAAGTCAAAATCCTAATTTAGTCCACACCTTTGCGACGAAGAAAAAATGAAGCCAAACTGCGCCAAAAGCTCGTTTTTCACCTATGGACTTATACATCAATCCGGTCTTGTAAAGGTTACCCCCCCCCCCAATGCAATTCTCTCCTTTCCAATATAACGGTAAAATATTTTATTCGCGAGGTTTGTTATAAATAAATGTTTAGGTTGAATAGAATCGAACCTTATACAATATACTAATGAATTATCACCTCACGTGCTTAAACTACTTAATTTTTTACAATTGGGCTGCGGATTGGTATTTTATCTTTACAGACCTACTACATTCCCCGGGAGCTGTTATATTTTTATGATGTGGCACCATATGGGCAGTATACCAATTGCCACAATGTAATTTTGACGCCCTGTTTCCTCCCCAGAGGGAGGCACCTGAGCTCTGACGAAGCGAAATTGTACAAGAAATTTAATTTTTCCGAGAGTATCCAAGCCAAACAGGCATTCAAGGAATCTTTTACATGCCGCATAATCATACGATATGAACGCTGTCGATTTTTTTGCTTCATGAAAATCCACCGGCTTGGGCCGGGGTCGAACCCGCAATCTTGGGCATACAAGGCCAGTGCCAAACCAACTACTCCACCCAGCCAGCATGTACTTAAAGTACCCGACTACCCTAAAATTTTGAATTTTGATAAAAATTGACAAATGTTTTATGATTTTATTTTATGGGTTATCTTAATAGCTTTATGAAAATACCAAGTTTATTATTTTCCGTTCAGTAGAACAAAAACTACAAGTGTTTTAGTAAAAGCAAATGTCATTACTTTAAGCAAGATATATGTCATACTTTAAAACGCGTTTTACTCGAAATGTGCTTTTTTGAAAATACTCAAACGGGGCCAACGATCGTTAAAAAAGTTTTGAAAATAATTAACTGAAACTTTTTGTGCATGTTCTATATAATAGTAGAAGTGTTTTAACTTTCAATTTATCAATGATTGTTTTATAACAAAATTTACAGTCCCTTATATTAATATAATCACTCTTATTTTAAGCAATTTCATAACTAAGCTAAGTGTTATAGTTTTTGTAAAAATTAAAATATTTCTTATCCTGAAGGTCATTTCAAAAATGAATAACATAGCAATACATCAGAATTGAAAACTTGAAAATCTGTTCATGAACTTATGGTACAGAATGGGGCACGTTTATATTATTTTTTGTCAAGTTTTACCCATTTTTTCCCATTTTAGTAACAATATCTTTTTCTGTTCTTAATTTTAGCATATTTTTCTTAAAATGTACTAAAAAAATCTAAAAACAACAACAACAACAACAAAAATCCCCATATCTCCATTGTTTTTTTAAAAAAAGTTGTCGCAAGTAGTCAATACCTTAATGTAACACTTAAAAATATTGTAGCTAATCACTGCTTAGGCCTGCTTTTATCAGCACAATGAATTTTTAATTTTTAAAAAATTATTCTATGCAGAGTTTTGAAAAAAAACAAACAATTTTATCCACCAAGGGGCTATGTGATTTAAATGTACATAGTAAACACATACACAACTCACATATCGTACAATCCTGATAAAAATTCATGATGACGTCGTACTACAAATCAACACGATAGCTATTGGCGTAGAACCTCGTAATTTCAGAAAAGGGTCACAGATAGTACTTTTATACAGAGACCAAAACAATAGTGGTTGCTAAACACAAACAGTTCCATTTTACGAATTTAAAATAATTTTAACCATTCTTAGGGAACATTAAATGCAATATCTGCATATCCTTGAGAGTTATTTGATTTGATTCCAATTTATACCACACTTTTTAATAACATATGGGCTACTGGTGACGGACATTCTGAACCATGGTCAAGAGACGAGGATAGCACCTGAGTTGGTAACCTTTCCTAACTTTCACACTACGCCAACGAGAGGTGAGTGAGTGAGAGAATATTAATGTCACATTATTCAGCTACACGAAGGCATTTTGGCGACGGACTTCGTAATTTTGAACCATGGTCAAGTGACGAGAAGGACACCTGAGATGGCACCACCTCTCCTAACTTCCACACCCTCGACAAGACGTTTGAGCATCGAACACACATCGACCTTCTCTGCAAGGCTGGTCTTCAGTGGTGCTGGGCTCGGACTTTCGACACGCTAGCCGCGAGTACGTTACATTGACCACAAGTCTACCGCGGCCACACACGCCATTAAGAGGACATATCATCGACAGACTTAACGTGCATTGGTCCGGTTGGTTTTTAGCGGTACCAGAATACATGGTTCGACAGAAACAACATCGTTCACGAATTCACGATCATGAATACTCAGCACAATCACGACAATGTATCATCTTAAAAGTAAAGCTGAAGAGTTCTCATTTTCTAGAAGTCATTTATTTTTCTACAAAACAACTATTTTTCAAAAAATAAGCATTTAGTGGCTTCAAAAACTCTTCTAATGTTGAATATTGTTTAAATATATGTAATTTTTGTCTACATATTTTCATCTATTTTAATATTCAAAATGATATTTTGTAAAGATATAAGTTATTGAGTGAATTTATTTTTTTAAAATTTTAGCTTCATTTTGAATAAACCAGTACTTTTTAACGATAAAATGATCAAAAACTGTTAACTAAGACATATCATTCTCTTTAAAGGGTATGTTTAGCATGTAAGCTTCCAAGTTCCTACCTATATGAATTGAATTGAATTAAAATTTTCCCCCCTTTTTTCAATTCTTATTAATAGTTCTCTCACCACACACACATTCTCTCTATATATTTCTTGTTCAAATTTTCAATAGTCAATAAAATACTTTCTATTCATCCAATCAAGTTTAAATAAATTTTTTAAGCTTGTAGGGGATGACACTTGATGTTAATACAATTTTTCAAGTATTATTTCATTAATTATCGGTTAATTAATTAAATTAAATTAATTACCGATTTTCGACGCCAACTTAGATTTGTCTCCATTGTTGTAACAATGTAACTATAAAACAATGACAAAAGTTGGCGTCGAAAAACAATCATGTTCTTTTTTCCAATTTCTACTATTAGTTCATCTCTCCCTAAATAAAATTATATATTATATTATATATATATATCTTGTTCAAATTTTCAATCGTTAATAAAATACTTTCTATTCATCCACAAAGTAGAAATTGACTTAAATTTTTTTTTATATTGCTTGATTATTAAAATTTTACATTATACTTTTCATATTACAGTACTTAAATAAAAAAGATTTTTCATTGTATCAAGTAATATAAACATGCATCAAAAAACTAGATGGAATTTCTTCTAAAAACATTAAACAATAATGCATCATTTAAGCCAAATTCATGTACATTGATAAATTTTTTATACCATTTGTTTTCAAATAAAATTAAATATGTAAATATGTCAATAATAACAAAACTGAACAAAATATTACATTCATTCTAATCAAAACAACTTTTTCAATAATCCAGTGACAATCAAAATATACTTTAAAACTATAGTACAGACATCTTCATTTTTAATCCATAAAGTAGTTATTTGAGGGCGGATCTATTTTTTTACGCATTCATATTTTTTCCAAGGAAATATTTGAATATTTCTTATATGTTCAAAATAGAATTGAGTGATTTTATGCATCTTAGTTTAAAAGCTTTTACACGTGCAAAAAATGGAAATCACACTAATAAACTGGCAAAAAAGTATTAAAATGCGTCCATTTGTGCTTTTATATTTAAGTTAAAAAATTGAAAAACCAAAAAAATAAATAAATAATTATAATAGAATTATAGCCTTATTTTTTTTGCATTAGTTTAAATAACTTTTATAATGCAATTTTTAAAACTTTTATTGTATTTTGTAATAAATAACCAGCCCACAGAATATTTTAGGTTCTCTAGTAAAAAAAATTGTTTAATTAGGCTGACGTGACTCTTCAATATATTTATGAAAGGTGAGTTATGTGTCTGAATAAAAAAGATAAAATAAAACAGAAGCAATCATACACATTTCTTTAAAAAAAAAAACGAACTCGTCAATTACGGCGGGTGAAATCAAAGTTAAGACTATATCACTGAAAATTAAGCATTAGTATTTAATTCTCGACGCTCCTCACTTGACTACATTTTATAAATTACATTGGTTCTATAAAAATTTGTCTACTCCTAAAAAAAGGTTTGTCCAGTTCTTTTAGAACAACTGTGACGAATCTATACGCATCCTTCCATTAACCCTCTTGGGAACTCTTTGGGCTATGAAAATCAACAACCCTTTTCTGAAGAAGAAACCTTGATATATATATATAATATATATGCAGATTAAGTCTACTATATATAGTTCAAGTTTGCTTGCTAGGAGTTAGATAAAGTGAGATATAAGTTGGAGAAATAGATGGAAGAAAGCCAGTAAGTCACTGTGATAGAGGAGAGTCAGAAAGTTAGAATTATAAAGAGATAGATAGTTATAGAGTGGAAAATTGCTATTTAATTGAAGTTACCAAGATATTGAAACATTACGAAGTAGAAGATAAGAAGGTCATCTACAGTTCAGATATTAGTCATATTTATAGCACGTTTTGATATTTAAATTATTAAAGTGATTTAAGTGACAATTAGTCACATAACTACAGTTTAAAACAAATATTAAGGTAGAAGATTGATTAATAAAAAGTGGATAAATTTATTAGAGGTATTCTCCAAACACGCGACTCTCGTCACTTAACTTCTGCTCGCTACTTGGAAACATCTAATTTAATTTGATTAGTTGATTCATTTTTGAGTCAATTAGAATGCCGAATAAATAATTAGAAATTATCATGTCGATATCACTTCCTTATATCATCACTTCCACCCACACCTTTAGCAGGGTCACAGGGTAGACAAGGGGTGTTACACAACTTAAAAACAAAAAAATCTGTACTCCAAAAATCTTTAGAACATTGCATTTATTTTACAAAACAGCATACAAGATGTCAACTAGTACTATCAGTATACCATAGGTATAATTTATTTCACTCCATCTACAAAGGATATAAGCTTTACATAACATAAAACATGAACTTTTAAAAAAAATGGGAAAAAAGCTTGCATATACACTTAAAAACCTCTTTTTATTCGACATATACCTTCTTAAAATTCAAGCACAAATATAATTCATGCACAAAAAAAACCTATTCTTTAGAAAAAAGTTTTGTTCCTAATCTAAAATATCAGCAAAATAATGAAAATATATAAGCATCAAATTAGAAAATATCTCATAAAATACTATTAATTGATTTAAGAGTCAAACCATAGAGTTAACTTAAAACGTAATTTACAAAGAAATATTCTTTTCAATTCAAAACAAAATATTTTATTAAAAAAACGTTATTCACTATAATTTTCTGACCATAGCGAAAACTTTTATTTATACCAGCGTTTCTCAAACTGTGGGGCGCGCCCCTTGGAGGGGGCATGATAACTGTACAAGGGGGGCGCAATCATATTGAAAAGTCAAAAACAAAAATTATTAATTTACTAAAAGTAAACAAACAAAATACTTTCTGAAAAAAAAATGTAAAATACACATTTACATTGATGTAATACACTTAAAAATGTATCAGTACTATACAATGTATTTTATTGCGAATTTTTAACAATACTGAGTTAAAAATAAGTTTGATAATTACCAGTCACCCCATGGGCTTGTATTAACATTTATCTTGATAATTTGTACGGTTTATAATTAATTCCTTAATGGCCGATTAAAAGTTACGAGATTCGCTCTCCAATGCAACAGTTTTCCACGTAGACGCGTGCATTTTGATGTTTTTTTAGGGGGAGGAGAAAAGGAATTATTAAGCAAATCCTCTGAAATAAGTAAATCCTTCGCAAACACTGTCAAGTTCCTTTTATTGCCTTCGGAATAATTTTATAGATAGCAGTGCACAGAAAAGATCGTACTTTGGAGAGATGTATATATACGTCCAGAAAATTAATGCTTTGGCTGAGCGAGACGTTCATATACGTCGGTGGCATATAAGAGGTTAAAGCCATATTGTAGCTTTAGCTTCGCAGTATCGTATTATTGAATTCGAAACATTGTAATTGTATGGAGAGGGGCGCGATGAAAATGATGAATGAATATTGGGTCGCGAATATTGAAAATTTGAGAAGCACTGATTTATATGACAGGGACATGAATTTCTTCTTGTCGCAGTTAGTTTAAATCATCTATAGATCTGTTTATTGCTATTGTTTTTCATCTATTTACTCCGATATTTCGCAAGCATTTTTCTATATTGTGTAGCCATCTTGTAAAGATTTGTCTCTTCTGGTTCCAAAAACGTTACTTTCTTGATTGGGTTGTTGTCATCATGCCCCAATATATGGCCAAGCCATCTTAGCTGTAAAGCCGTGATTACTTTAATTAAATTTGGTTCTTTGTGCTTCCTTTGTAATTCAAAATTGTAAAGTGTTCTTCAGGTCTCATTTTAATTCTCTCCTCAAAAAATATATTTTGTAGTTAAAAGACAAGAGAACAAGATATATTCATTGGTTTTCTTTTCATTACAAAAAACATCCAAACGTTCTGTCACCTGCATGGTACTCAAATCTACGACGTTCCTTTGCCACCATGATTTTTATGGACCTCGATCTGACACTGTCGACTGGGTGGCATTGGTAACAACTACATGAAAATACATCTGATTGTTTCAGTTGCTTGGGCTGTATGAGCACAGTATCTGAATATTTAAGACAAGTAGCAATATAATTCTCTGTATGTAGCCATTGAAGGTTACTTTAATGTGAAAACTTCTCTGCACGTCCTTTACTGAGATCGTGTTGGGTTAAATATCTAAATTAAAAGTGAACTTAAGAACTTTTTTTTAACTTTATCAACAGTAAAAAGATAGGATTATCTTTATCTTTATAGAAACTTTCCACTATCTAAAGTTTCAGATATAATTTCTGCTATTTGCTAAGAGGCAATAATTAAACTAACAATACTTTCATACCTATCAACGTAAGAACATCAAATCGTCCAAAACTAATTTAGACACGTCAAATTTTTAGTATAAAATAATTATGTGGTATGATTGAAGAAAACAGAAAAGTTCCCCTTACCAAATACAGAACAAATAGTATTATAGCTTGCATTCAAAACTTCTAATGTTAACTCAGCTAACGATAATAAAATCCAATCAAATACTTACCTTTCTGCTAAACATCATGTGAATGCTGGATTGAAGTCTTCAGATAATTTAAATGAAAGCTTAAAAATTACGTTTCTTGGAAAACGCAAATATATATAACTACTCTAATTTTATTTGAGGGTGTGGTAACTAGTTAATTTATTCAAACACCAAATTCGAAATGCTAAAAGTTTTAGGATTCAGAGAATTTTTCTCAATAAATACAATTCATAATAACTGGAATCGTTTTTTTATGCTTGTTAACAGTCTTTTATGCAATGCGAGAAATTCCTCAAAACTAAAATTCATAATTGCTGCTTTTTTTGTTTACTTATAATTTTCTAATTCACGGAATTAAAAATTTAGAAACTTTCCTAAATTGAAGCGAGAATGTAATCCTCCAAAATTCTCAGAATGTTTTTAAATTAAAAATTTGTTTCTTAAGAAGTCTAAAGGGTGTTAACTTTGTCTGAGGGCTGAAAATATAAACAATATTCAAATACATATAATTCTTTGAAATTAAAAATAAACAATTCGAATCTTTTACACATTATTTATAAAGGAATGGGGCTTCAAAAAAGTGTAACATATTTAAAATATAATCATAATTTAAAAAATTATAACCATATGAAAATAAGAAACATCTCTGTAAGAAATATTAATTAAGTTTTACGTTACGCATGATATTTTCTAAAATAGTAGCTCTTACTAACAATTAGTTGATTTATAAAGTTAAATATATCCTTATTAAACTGTAGCTATTTTTATATAAATAGAATAATAAATTATATTTTTAAAATATAAAAAAAATTACATTTTTAAAATTTTAATATTTTTCAAATATTTTGAAATATAGTAAATATATACTGAAATTAGGTAGGGCTTAAAGAGTATGATACATTTTATAATTCTATGAAGTTTTATACATCAAAGGCTACTATTTTAGAAAATAGTGTGCGCAACACAAAAATTACTTAAAATTTTTTACAGAAATATTTTTTTTTCATATGCTTATAATTTTTAAAATTATGATCATATTTCAAACATTTTGTGTACTTTTCTGAAACCCTATTCCTTTATAAATAATTTGCAAAAGATTCGAATTTTTTAAATTTTAATTTAAAAGAAGTATACCTGTTTGTAAATTATTTATATTTTCACCCCCGAGACAAAATTAACACTCCTAAGACCTCTTAATACGAAATATAGCAATTTCTTACATTTCATCTGGTTTTGAAGCTTAAACTGACAACATTGCCAACAAGATTTTCTTCATTTATTGAATAATTATGACAAAAGGTAACTTTTTTAGAAGTAAATTTTTAATTTTCTTTTGCTTCGCAGAAGTTTTTTTTACATAAAGTTCTTTACTTATTTTCTCCTTTGGTTTTTCCTTTTGCTGGTACAGTAGAGTCTAAGGAACTCGACACTCGATTATCCGGAAGTCCGTATAACTCGGACCACAAGCAAGACATTATGTACGATGCAGAAATTATTGCCGTTGTCATAGTTAATGAAAGAGTGCCAAAAAATATTAAAGATGTTAACGTTGAGGCCACCGTACTAACTCATAAAATATCATGTAGTGAGGGAGTAAAGGTGGTCGAAACCACTCTTCAGTATTTTGAACTACAAGGTGTAGTCTTCGTGATGAAGCAGTAAAATGCAGAGAGCAGCACGGAAGACAATATGGCATTGCGTACTTCTTTTGAAAAGAAGTAGCTAGTTTTTGAAAATCAGCTAATTAATGTTCATTCCAGACAGCAGTATGCCTTCATAAAGTATTTTGTTGAAATGTGCAGTGTAGATCTACCTCCTCGTGCTGCATCCTGGTAACGCTTTGCGGCTAGGTGATTTACAACTTTGGCTAGATGGAAGATCTCACTTCAATTCAATACACAGAGAGAAATTCCAATTAGATCTGGTGGAATAGCCTTAAAGATTTTCTCATGTGGCCAAGACGTAAAGCAGTTGCTGAGTTTCCACTGGCTACTAGACAAGACTGTCTCCTCAAACATCTTCATCGTATTCATGTTGCACATGCCCCTTTCTGCACGCTCTGTGATATTTGGGAGGACATGGATGCTGACCACATTTGACGCTGCATTTTCAACAGCTGGTAATTTTTTCACAAAATTACGTTCCAGGCTTAATGACAGTACAATCAATGCATTACGTTTTTTAAGATCCCATTTCAAAAATTTGTAATAGTGATAGACTGAATAGTGATATTTACACTTTTTTGTGATTTAAACAAGATGTTCCTTTACTTTTTTGTCATTCTTTATATACTGTTATAATTTTTAAGTTACAAATTATTTTTTGTGATAGCACTCTCTAATAAAGCTGGCATACAAAACAAAGAAATACCTGTGTTTTCTTTCTTTTTCTACAATTTCTACTTCTGGTATTAAAACCGGTATTCCAGTATTAAGATCTAAAAAATACCGAATACCGGTATTGATCTTTTGGTCCGTTATCGCAATCCATAGTTTCAAGAAAGTTTGTTAGGAAAAATAAAGGTTTGATAAA
>BMAO01021891.1:0-18322 GCA_019973975.1 Trichonephila clavata
GATGCGTTTATAAAATCACATCCAAAAATATTTAAATAAATTTTGTTTACTTCATTATGGCCATGCATATTGATCAATAAATACTTTAAAACAAAGTTTGGGTGCACAATTTTTACACCAATCTATTGTCGAACATACAATATTATACGCAATTTCGGATACTAATTATATGTGCAAGTCATGGGTCACCTATATCGCAGAAAATTTAAACAAAAATGCGCCAATTAGGCAAAAAAAAAAATAGTTGCGTGTCTATAAGGGAAACATACTCTGTAATTAAATTCATTTTGCACATAGATAAAAAAGTAGGTAAAAAAAGTCAACATATTTTCTAAAGATACAGAAGATATTTAATCTTTTATGTATATTTTTATAATTTCTTAATAGAAAATACGAACAAAATATTTTTTAATCGAATATTGAAAACTTATGGCATACTCAAAAAGTAATCAAGAAAGAAGGACGATAATGCCTGCTTATTTTGGTATAGGTTTAATTCCATTTAAGAATTCAAAAATAAATTTTTTTTAAGTATTTGAAAATATATAGAAAATTAATTTTGAGCAGCTTAAAAGTGTTCTAATTTAGATAAGTTTTGGTTTTAACTTTGAACTTATCTTAATTATAAGAGTTTCTTCGAAAAAAATCATAGCTCAGAGCTTTTAAGGAAACAGTATCAAGAAAAAAGACAAATACACTCACTTCCAAAAGTTAGGCACGAAGATGTAAAAGGCAAAAAATATCAACAAATACTGCTTTGATTGACACAAAATTTGGCAGTAAAGTAGCATATACATATATTATATATATATATATATATATATATATGTATATCTATATATACATAAAACAAAATCAATAATTATATACAGAAATGAAAACAATATTAAATTTTTGTAAGTTATCAGATAATGTCATACTAGAGACTTAAACAGAATTATGTATAAAGTGAAAATAAACAGCATAAAATGAAAAAAGGACATTAATAGGGTATCTGGTCCTCCCCTCATATCTATGCAAAGTTTATATCTTCTGACCCTGCTATCAATTAGGTGGTCAAGCACCGCAGAAATAAGCAATGACCATTCTTCTTGTAGATCAGTTTCCAGTTTAATAAGAGTGGCTGGAGGTGGGAAACGTGAAGATACAGCACGGCCGAGAGCATCCCAAATATTTTCAATGGCATTAAGGTCGGACGAATATTCTGGCCACGCCATACGCACAATCCCTTCACTCTCCAGGTATTCATCAACAATGTCAGCTCTATGGGACGTGCGTTATCGTCCATTAAAACAAAAGTACGGCCAACTGTTCCAGCGTACAATCTCACAAAGTGTTCTAGGACTTCATCTTGATACCGGACAGCCGTCACAGAGCCCCGTTTAAAGATGTGCAGGTTGGTGTGGTATCCTAATGAAATCTCTGCCAACGCTATAATGCTTTCGCCTCGGAATGCGTGATGTTCTCGTGATGTTTAGGGGCTGATTGCGTGTTCCTTGTTTACGCCATATCCTTATACGCTTGTCATCTGGCTCCAGAGCAAATATTGACTCATCAGTAAACATGACATTGCCCCAGTCAGACAAATGTTAATTGCCGTATTCCCGGCACCACTTTAATCGTGCCCCTCTTGATTGGACGGATAGAGGAACACAAACTCGAGGTACCCGGGCAAACAGTCCATTCATATGTAATCTTCGGCGTACAGTAGCTGAATATATAGCTTTACCAATGGACGCTGTAACCATAGATGTCACACGTGTGGAGGTCGCTCTGCGATTTCGCTTGGCTACAATAGCAATATATCGATCTTCCGCTGGAAATGTAACCCTTGGGCGACCACCTCCGGGCCTTCGGACAACTGTCTGTGTGGTTTGGAATTGTTTCCATAAACGTGAAATTACAGAATGATGAACGCCAAAGAAAAGAGCAACATCTTTGATCGACTGTCCTGCTTCAAAGCGTCCCACAGCATGCCAGCGCTCAGAATCTTCCATTCATTTTCTGGAAGTCATAGAAAAACGTGAAAACAAATTGTACGAAAGTTTTAAACACCTTTTATCAGCACTTACAAATCAACTTCTGTAACCCTTCATAAAGCTGACTTCTTGTAAGACTGCCCTTTTTGCATATTTCTTGACATGAAGGCACGATTGGCTGTTACCTAACATATTTGCATACTTCTATTTACCTCTGCAGTGAATTGCGTCCTCTTCAATTCTGATTGGCTTTTGGAAATTAACATTTTTCTCTCTGTGCTTAACTTTTGGAAGTGAGTGTATATTATATATAAATTCCTTTATTTTATTAAATTAGAGATTAATAATTATATTATCATTTGTTTCTGAAAAATAAAATGACGAACCATCAATACGGAAAATTTTTGGACAGCCAGTAAACTTTGGAATTTAATATTTTTTTGTGAAAAGTGAAACAGAGAAACAAAAGAAAAGAGTGCTGTATTTTTTAGAATTAGCTCTTAAATAATACAATGATAAATAAATATTTTTGCTTGCTATTTTGTAAAGTTATTTTATTTACTTTGTGATGTTTACTTTAATTACTTTGTTTACTGTGACATTCCTTACTTTGTGTGTTCTCATCACGCCCTTCTAGCAATCCTTTATGGGAAATTTCCAAAAAGCTATTTGACTTGAGGAGTTTTTTTTTTTATCGTAAAGGAACAGCAATTTATATAAAGCTGAGCTATTTATAGTTAAGTGAATTGCGTACGCACGCGAGAAAAGGAGGATAGCAATTGAAAGTGTTGATGTTGTATCAAATTATAGTCTATACTTGAATTTTTAATGTATCCAGAAAACGGTCCAGGAACCATGGGGTTCAATTTCAAAGAACTAATCTAAATATCTGCATTTAATGATAAGTATCTTTTCATTATATAAATAGTTAGAGCAGGCTAAAATTGGCTCACTCCCCACAGGCTTTAATAAAAGTGGATAGTAATTAAAAGTCTCATAAGTAAAAGTTTTTAAACTTTAATGGAGGCTTTTCATTTCATCAACCCTCACACCAACGCTTTTGGAGGCTCCTATAACTTATGCTTTAAGTTAGTTTTCATAATCTTTAAAATAATTTTCTATTGAATACAAACAACGTGGCAGAGAAGATGTTAATTAAAGAGAATTAATTTACTAATAAACTATGCAAAATTACAAGGACAGAGCCCAATTCTATGTATAGATATGAGCGTTATTAGATTTAAATAATTAATCACAAAACTCTAGATCATTTTGAATAGCGTAATATCCTCAAGGTAATAACCGGCGTGAATCATCTCAACTAATTTAATTTTCAAGTTTATCTAATCACAGTTATTAAGGCATCAGTGAAAGGGCGAAATATTCAATTTGTTTAGAGCTTTAATCCCAATAAACTATAATTCCCTAATTCAAGAAATTAAGAATCACTAGTTACATTTACAATAGATTTCAAGTAGAAATTATCATTTCAAGCTTATTGAGTTGATCTTTTAAAAGATTCATGGTAGACATTTAAGTGATGTATATTTCGGTTTAGGCAAATTAAGTAGCTTAATTTGCCATAAAAGCCATAGAGTAGTTGTCCATAAGTTTTGCTTAGAAATTGCAATTGAAAATAATGGTATTTTGATTGCCTACAATCCTTTTCAGTTCTATTGAAAATGGATTGTGGAACAGCTAGTCGGTATATATTATATATTGAAAACTTTTAAATGGTACTTATTACAAAATTTTAATATTACATGTATTGAATAAATTTGATATCAGTTGTATTGATATAGTAATTTTGAATGTTAAGACGTATAGTCTAATTAATACATAAAAAGCTTTGAGGAAGATGGTTTTAAATAATTGAGGTAATTTAAAGTCGTAATTGGCAATTATTTGAAGCAGCCTCTAACATATAGTGATTTATCACATATAATCTGGTCATATATGTACTCTATAAGTTATATAAATTTTATACAGTTGGCACCCGTAGTTAAAATGTAATCTGCTATTACTGTCTTTTCAACCTCCAGCACACATTTTTGTTCATTGTTTAGTTAGTTACATTATTTAATATTCTTTTTTGCAAATTAATTTGTTTTTTGATTTAATAATTAATCTTTTTAATTGAATTTTATAAATTACTATTCTATATATGCTACTATTCAAATTAGTCATACTTATATATTATCAAGCTTTTCGAATGCAGATGTCAATTTTAGGCTTAACTAATATTCAATATTTTGAGTTTTTTTAAGCATTCATTATCTTTCTTATACGATTTTGTATGAGTTTTCTACTGAGTGGGAAAGCAAGCTAGCCCTTCATCGTTGCCCTAGGTTGTGTGTTTTATAGAAGTCATAATTATTTCATTTTATACTTTTGGATCGAATCAAGCTAATAGAAATATAGAAACACAATTTTATTTCTTCTCACGTTCTCTATTAGTCAGCTAATATACGAATATCGAGTAGGATTACAGTTGAAAGTTGAATTTAGTTTGATGGTTAGTTTGAATTTAGTTTTGAATTTAGTTTGATGAAATTAGTTTAATTACTTCTAAAAATCATAGTTGTATATTGAATCAAATGACGACTAAAAAATAAAGCTTGACCTTCGTGATTTCCAAGATTCTTGGACGAACGAATTCGGATTCGTGCAACAAAAAGATCGCGCTATATGTGTGATACTTTGCTAAAGTTCCATATGCCAACTTGTACAAAGACATTTTCAAACTAAACACCAGCACACATTTAAGGATTCTGATGAGAAATATGAAGTTTTAAAAAGAGCTGTTTCTCGATATAAACAGGATATTACATTTTTATGTCAAACATTTGGAGTCAAACCAAAAGCGACAGAGTGTAGTTTTGTCATTGCTCATTGTTTAGCAGCCCAAGGAAAAGCTTTTACAGATGGCTAACTTTTAAAAGACGCATTTTTAAACGAACGAAATGACAATCCTTATGAGCTTAAAGGATACTATTTTTTCCAAAAGCTTGGAATAATATCCCAAATTAATGACTTTAAAACAAAAGAGAATTGCGCACGTACACTTCAGGTTTTTAAAAAAAGAGGGTGCGTCTTATACGACGAATATATTAAAAATTAAAAAATTGTGGTTTTAAAGTATAGGCGCGTGTTAAACGCCGGATTTTACGGTACTTTCCAAATCTTAAAGCACTTACAAATACATCAACCATAGACAAAAACGAACTTCAAACTTATGTTGATTCGCGTAAGGAGGAGTTTTCTAAAAGATACAAATACTTTAAGGCTTGTATGCCTATATTTTCCTTCCTAACCAAACCTGATTTATAATATAGATGCATTGAGAATCGCATTCGATTTGTCAATTTTTAGTGGATGGATATTGATAGTTTTGAAATGGAACCTATTGAAATAACATCTTCAGAGAATTACGGAAAACAAAATTTACTGAGTTACGGAAAAATCTGAAAGACAACTGTAGCAATAAATAGACAGGATGTCATTGCCGGAATGATTAATCGTTTGAAAAAAAATAGCGTTTTTGATTTGCTCCTCCCTCCTTTCCCCGCTTTTGGTTCCACATATCTACGGGAACAAATTTTTTCTCTTATGAAATATATTTGGAGTCTACTTAGGAATTGTTTAACTGTTGAGCATTCAGAATCATGTGTGAAATTGAATGTCACAAATTATACTCCTGATATTGCGACAAAGTTCGCATTAACACCTTTATTTTTTATTTAACTTTGTTGCATGGAAACTTATATTTTATGTTTTTTATTTCATGTTTCATAAATGCTTTTAAGGATGCATAATATATGTACAAATTTAAATTTTATTTATATTGAAGAATAGTCATATTTTAAGTTTTTACTCTAATTATTTTAATAAAAATTCTAAAAGGATACATATTTTGTGCACAGTTTTAATTTTTTATTTATGTTGAAGGAATAGTTATATTTCATATAGCATATTTTTATGTCAATAAATAAATTTAAATGATGCACATTTAACAAAAAATAAAACTTTAAATTTGTATTTTTGACCTCTATTTCCTAACTATGTATTGTCGTGGGAATCGAATTGTTTCAAATAATTCCTATTACATGGTACACTGAATCGTATTGGTAGGTTGGTTTGGCACGCCACCGCGAAAAGGTTGCCTAACCCTGCACTATACTAAAAAATTATTGCACAAAATATATGCATTTTGTAAAGTTGTATGGAATGTCGCTGGCCTGGGGTTGACCACACCCCAGGCCCGCGTATTTAGTACATTCAAGAAACGAATGACATTATAAACTTCCCATTAAAGGGAATATTTGTTGGTCACAGACATTTTGAAAGATAACAGAACAGAGGAACATATGACCGTTTAGCGACTTGTTTCGTCCTGAATTGAGGATAGGATCAACGGCAGGCGTGTTGCGTAATCGATCTTTGCTTTCTCGACGACCCTCTACTATAAAGCTAAAAGAAGTGAATTTAGGAAGAAATATGGTTAGACCATTTTGCTGACATAATCCTTATTGATGTCGTGAATTATTGTGAGATTTTATAAAATTTGTACTTTGAAGCTATTTTAGGATTGTCTGTGACGGACCTCTTAATTTTGAACCTCTGTCAAGTAATGAGATTGACACGAGAGATGGTACTTCACTCTTTACATTTTCACACCATACCAACGGAAGGAACTATTCTCGTGAAATAATATTTAAATTTAGTTTGTAGTCGTGATCTAATGGAGATTGTTATTCTGATTCTTTTTTTCGCCCTTTTTAAGAGAAATTTAACCGAACACTCTACATCCTGTTCTACTAGTATTAGATAAGAAAAGTTTTTTTGTATTGTGTTACCCAGTTACTCTTCCTCTTATAACTTGAATTATTTCGTAAATTAATAGGATTTAATTTAATAACTGTTTATGTTTTGTGCAATAACCTGTACAGTTTACAAATTGTTGTATAACTCTGAAAACATTTACTCGAATTACTTTGATTTCATTACGAAGCTAATTTAATATAATTACGATAGTAATCTTGATACAAAAAGTTCCGAATAAGTTTGCATGCATACACACACACGATTCCCTCTCTCTGTCTATAATTTTCAATAAACATACCAATACGATTAAAACTATTGCTCTTTCGAGGTAAAATTAGCACATTTATTATAATAAAATTAATTTGTTCCTAAGAGAAAATTTAACAAACAACAATTGTAATTCACTTGAGGTGGAATATTCACGTGAGGATTCTGCAGCCGTAACATTTTAGCTCAGACTTGACGTTTGAGTAAGTTTAGTAATCTTACACATAGAAGAAACAATTATCAAATTCAATCGTGCTTATTTATCAACTAACCAAGTTATAAACAGAAGATTAACTCTAGAACACACACACACAAAAAAACTATGTGTGTTGGCACCGACGCACGATCGGATTTTTTCTCTTAATTAAGGCTGTCTTTGATTATAAAGTGGACAAATATGATAAATAAACACATGTAATACTGAAAGCATGCATGTATTTTTTTTTATTCTGTTCACATTTTTTACAATGATTTGCTAAATATATATATAATAATAATAAACATCAGTATAATAATAATAAACATCAATATAATAATAGTAAACATCAATATAATAATAATAAACATCAATATAATAGTAATAAACATCAATTATGTTACATAAATATATGTTACTCATAGTGCATGAGTACATTGTTATTGTTTACTTCTTTATTAATATCAATCTGAGTATTAATTACATTAATACTCGCGCTATTATTAATCAGGAGGACAAGAGGCTTGTGGTAACTAAAGTACGATACGTGATTTACGAATTGTTAACTTTTTATTTTTTATTTCCGTGCATGAGCCATAAGCACTCGAAATCTTGAATTTCGACGTCAAGCACAACGTTCATGCTTTGCACAAATGCATTTTGTGAAAGTTATTTTGAAGTTTTCATTTTTTTGTGGACTTAATTTATGTGAGCTGAAGTTTACAAATTTCACACGTCGAAAAAAAAATTTAAACGAAAAATGTAAGAAAAATACTGCATGAGTGATTTCTTGTAAAAAACACATTAGGCGGAAAGCACAAAACTTTTTCAAAATCCGTAATTTGTAAGATTTTTTTTTCAATTTTTAGACAAACCATTGAAAAAAAACGCTTGACACTTTCAAAATAAGCTTCGTATGATTATTGTAATAAATGATGAAGTTATAAAATATTTAGGAATAATTTTAAGTATTTTTTTGAAAAATCATAAACCAAAAAAGTTTTTGGCATTCTATTGTTTAAATTACTGATTCTAAAAGAGCAATATATGAACTTTTTAGTACAGACTGTTGGTTCATTGCAATGATAAGAAATTCATAAATAATTGTAAACTTCTTTTCATAAAAACGCATGAATATTGATTCATTTTAGAAAAACTCGTAAAATATGCAAAATATCATTATTTTGTAAAAACATTTACACCGTATTGTGGTGAAATAAATGATCTTTCCGATTCTATAATTGTTTATTGCCTGATTTTAATACAAAAAATTAGACTGTAATTATAAATCGCCAAAAATGAAGAAAATGTGCAGGAGAACGTAACGCTTTTTTGTTAACTCTTGTATAAATTTCACTCTTCATAAAACTTCCATACCGGGGGCTTTATATGAAAATCGATTCTAAAGAAGCGAACTCCAAACATAAATAATTATACATTGCTTATTTGGTTACTAGTAGGAATGGATGAGGTTCCCAAAACAACTTTCCGAAGCGAGATGATGTTCGTGCACAGATCGAAGATAGTGAATTTTATGTACTCAATCCTAAGAAAAGTAAACATTTCTCCAAGGGCGATGCAATTTATTGACAAAAGAAGATTTTAGAATACAGGTTAAACACAGAAGGTTCCATAAAGTCTCCAATCATTCTACAACACTCAGTGTCTAAAAATACAGACTCGTTACGATAAATATTATCCGCAAGGAAGTAGCTGTTGAAACTGAAGTAGGTTCAGCAGCTGAAGTAGTAGTAACTGAGCTGCAGAAAATGGACGATATTTAAAGTGTGCGTGGCTGCCTTCCACTACTTTCTCGAACAGTCCGCTTGTGTCATAAGTCATGACGTCCTAAACTTCAACAGAGATTTCGAGGAGTCTCTATATGGTCACCAAATATGGCCACCAAAAATTATGCCAACTTGGCTGTATCTCCAATATTTAGCCAAGTTTCTGTTGAAACTCCTTTACAACGTAAGGGGCGAAGTTGCTTGAGAATGTTATTTTTGTCATAAATTCAATGCAACTGAAACTAATATTAAATTATTAAACATAAAGATTTAAGTTATTTATATTATTTTAAGATAAAATTGAGCACTTAAAGAATAAAACTTTCATTAAAATAAAGGCTCGAATAATATACAGTAGAACGTCGTTTATCCGAATGTTTATTATCCTGAGCGTCAAATATCCGAACCAAAGTCCGGATACGTTTTCGAACAGTGCAATGCTAAACAGTTGTTTCCTGTGAGGCCAAAAGTGACGGGAAAACCCAAGATGAGGTATATTTGGGAAATTTCAAATGTGTGATTTGGTAAACATCTGTGCGGAATATTAGATCAGTTTCTTTCAAAGTGAGGGGGTGTACACGTGCTCTTTTATTGAGTTTTGTTGATGTAGAAACCTGGATGACATGCAATGCAGAAGACATTGGATTTCAAATGCAAAATGATGACGAGATTGTGACTTCCATGCAAGAAAAATCCGACCCTGTCGACGATGAAACGGATGAAGACGAGGACAACAACAGCAACAACGAAAGTAACAAGGGTCCATCAAATGCTGATGCATTTTCTGCGTTAGAGACAGCTATGGAGTGGTACGAACAACAATCAGAATGATGCCCTACTCAACTGCTGCTCAAGAGAATCAGAGACCTTGCAGCGAAAACACGAAGGTGTACAATGGTACAGCGAAAAATAAGTAAGTAATTATTTTTTGCGATAAAGATAAAATTGAGACATTTTGCCCCTATTTTGCTTTTTCTTTAAACACGTTTACCGCATGTGATGATTTTCACTATTCATATAGTGTCCGGTTTCATATACTACGTGGATCGTATTCAGTTTTCGGTTATCCGAACAATCTTGTATCCGAACGGTGTCTGATCCCAATTGATTCGGATAAACAACGTTCTACTGTACTCTAACTGATTATGTGTCAGATCCAAAATGATTTCATCCTTCTAACAATGATTCCCTTGTATAATAAGCACATAACGAAAAACACGGTCATTCCAACTTAATATGATACTTTATATTTACATATCAGCTCATGGAGGTTTAAAAAAGGAAATTGAATTTTATAAAACTAATTCTAAAAGAAAATTATCTTTTTAATTAAAAAAAATCTTGCGCCATTAAAATTTTTTAATTTTGTTTAATAATAATTTTTGAATGCCTCCTAGCACAAAGACATCTAAAAATATGTTTTTTTTTATCTTAAGATAATATTTGTTTCTAAGTCTGGAGTTCTTAAGAAAGTTAACACATATACAATGTAATTAAGTTCCATAATACAAAATTCTACTAAAGACTTTTTTTGTCTTTGATTAATAGAAAGAAAATTCTTTCACGCTTTTGAAATAATCTGGTCTTAAAACATTTATTACATAATAACTAATTATGCACAAAAGTATTAATAATTTGAGAAGGATATTGTTTTCGGAAACATAACATAAAAAATAAGTTGTTTCAAATTTTATGTAGATTATTAAAGATTGCCTTGGGTTTAAATTGTAAATAATTCTATTATATAAAAAACAAGTTTTGAAAGAACTGCTTATAATTTAAGGGATTAATATATTAGAGTAAATTATCATATAAATAGAAAATTTTAACCTTTTGAATATTTCATATCTTTTTTTATATAAATCCTATCCACGGCCGCCGCGTGGGTATAAGGCGCCCTTGTTCAATTTGAAATTTGGCGCCCTATATAGACTTCTGTTGCACTCTTATAAAGAGCTGCAAATTATCTGTGAAAGACTCTTTTATAGTATTCAGAATTTGACTTTCGAACTGAAAAGCTTTTAAATTATAATATTAAACACGATTATCTTATTTTTTTCATTATTACCTTGAAGAAGTTGTAATGTTCTTTTAATTGACTGAATCTTTCAGTAATTGAAGAAATAGAAGAGTCTAATATTATATTGTAAAATTCAACCTTAAATTTGTGTCTTGGGTTGTTGATTAGTTCACCGATTTGGGTTCATCATGAAATAATTTTTTTTAAACCTATTTCTCAACTTTCTGGAAAATCAGTATCCAATGGCAATTGCATGTTCTCATACACTTCATTTGATCTACGAGTATTTAGCTGATATAAGATTTTGTAAATTGTCAGTCACTATTTGTAAATCTCATTTAGAATTTTGCATTATTTTATTTACCACATTTACTAAATTTTAAATACCTGCCGGATGTTAATGAAACAAAGGAATTTAAACGAGGAAACCTTCTGAATCAAAATTTTTGCTTGAATTCATGATTCCATGTCTCTTGTTTCATCTTCTTGAATGTTTGTTAACGCTCTCAAAATTCCCTTGAAATCGTTTTCAGCGGTCTTAAAGCTTGAACTCTACTTTCCCATCTGGTGTTGGAGAGTGGCTTTCAAGTCAGATTTTCAACATACTGTTGCAAAATAGACCAACGTTTTACGGCTGAAGAAATGTAGTTGTAAAGCTCCTGCACTACTCCGAAGAAATTAACTGTTTCGGAGGAAATTTTAGCTGCATAATTTACAACTAAATTTAGAGAATAGGCAGAGCAGGGGATATAGAGTATCCTCGAGTTATTTTCAATAATTTTTTGTTGCAATCCTTTGTGCTTTCCTCTCATATTAGCACCATTGTCGTAATATTGACCTCGTAAATCTGATGCATTTAGTTCTAATGATTTAAAATGTCCCTTTATGTATTAAAACAGACCCTGTCCAGTAGTGTCGTTGACATATTGAAATTCTAAGAAATGTTCAATTTGGGATTTATTGGTTTCCTCGTTCTTATATGCAAATCGAATTACAACAGAGAGAATCAACTGTTCGGTATGACTGACATCAGATGTAGTATCTATAATTAGTTAATAATATTCTGACGATACAATCGTTTGTAATAAAGGTTTTTAATTACTTCTGAAATAAGGCTTATAATTTCATTCTAAATTTGATCCCCTAAGTAATGAGCAATGCTCCTCTTTTGAGAAGTTTGAATTTTGTGGAGATCTTCAGCGATTATTAGATCAAATTTTGCTATGATTACAACCCAAATTCAAAAAATTTCCATTATCACTATGATACAATTCTTTCAAAGGACTTCTGCCGTGATAAAATAGAATTAAATAAATAAGCCGTTCAATTACCGATTGCTAGTAAACTTTTTCTGCATCATAAAGTCTTTGTTGAGATGCATCAATGGTACATAAATAACGCAAAGACATTTTGCATTCACTGCATTTTGAACTTTGTTTAAGTTGAGATGCACTGCTTTCATGTGTTTTCAAAATGTAGTTTAAATGTGCCCAATCAGTATAGTGATTAGGTATAGTGATCCCGTATAGCGATTAGTGACCCTGACTGCGGTGCCGTAGGAACTGGGTTTGAATCCCGGAGTAGGCATGGATGTTTGTGTTGTAATCCGTTCTTCTTTGTGCTGTAAGCCCCAGTGTGATACATTGTGTGGTGCACGGGGTTTAGAAATGTTTTCAATAAAAAAAAGCTACTCACTGAATAGTTCACATAGGAAGCAAAAAACTGCGTTTCGGGAATTTGAATATACTAAATAATTTCTAAATATTTTTTTCTCCATTCGGTAATGATTTATAATAGAACAATTCTGAAACTTTCTGCCAGAATTATCTCTCAAAAATTTTTGGTTATCAAGTGGGAAGGACCATTTTCAATTAAATAATCTCTAATTTTTTATAGAAATTGTATCAGTCCAGGTAGCTGGATCGTTTAATTCAAAGCCAAAATCTTCGTTTCGAGATATTACGTTATTACCAGGTGAATTTTCTATATCTATAGTTGTATAAAATTATTTGTTGTTATACTTTAAAATGATAAAAATAATTTTAAAAATTTCAAAGAATCAACGCGTTTTTTACCACATTTATAAAATTAAATCTTCATATGTTGTTACTTAACGACTTCGTTAGTAATTCATGCATTATACTACATTCAAATAGGAGATGAATGAAATGCAAAATTAAAATAATTTGTTGCTTGATACTTTATTACAACCCTCCAAAATTATAAAAAAAAGATTAATTTGACTGCATTGAATAGCTTAAGATAATATTGAACTAACGTATTAAAACAAAGCCACAGCAACGCTTGGCCGGGTCAGCTAGTCTTTATATATAAAAATCTCGTCTCACAGTGTGTGTCCGCGATGGACTCTGAAACTACTCAACCGATCCTAACATAATTTGTATGGTGAACTTGAATCCAAAATTGGATATTAAAAATTCCCGTAATTTTCGAGATAATGTCGATTGACCCTAATGCCAACGACTGAACTTGCATGCTCAGGGGTGCCACGAAAGTAATTCCCGGTTGCATATGGGGATGGGAAACGAGAATCTGAAAACAGAATTCTGAAACTCCCATGAATTTGTAGGATATTGCCGAAATTAGGTGGGATATTTTTATTCCCTATAGCTATTTAACTTTAAGGTATAGCCTTGTGCAAATACGATCAACAGAAAATTGTATCTTCAGGCATTGCTTACAATTTGCTTAATGGTGGATGAACTGCACATTCAGAATTCCAGCTACCATTAGACATTCCTGAGAAACCAGACGCAATGTATAACATTAAAAAAGGCGGAATGGCTACGTTATTGTAAAGTAGTTCAATCATAATCTGCAATGAATGCACTATGACCCATATACAATCAATCGAAGCTTTACATAGAACTTTATAAGATTTAAACGGCGAAAAAGTATTTGGTGGTGCTGTCTTATTACTCTCTGACGATTTCCGACATACATTGTAAGTCATTCTTTGCGCTACTTTTGTTCGCGAGATTAACGTAAGTTTGAAACAATCGTTTTGATGGGGAAACGTTGAAACACTTCGATTGACACGCGAGTTCAATTGCAAGATGATCAATCAGCACAAATGTTTTCTGACCAACTGTTGGATATTGGATACAGTGAAGTAGAACTGTATCCCAATATATAATGTACGAAGTAGCCAAGCGATTTCTGTACTGTTATTCAGACAAAAAAGGAACTGATTGAGAGTGTCTGACCGGATATACTATATAAATATCTAGGTAATGACTGACTCTGTAATCATATTACTGTGGGCAGAAGAAAAATCTTGATGTCGATGAATTTAACTTCCAGATACAGAAGTGTTGCCAGGTGATCTAAAGCCATGTAAATCAATCGACACTATTGTTGATGAAAACGAAACTGTAAAGTTTTTGATTTCCCTCTATATATTAGGAATGCCACCTCATAGTGTTTGGTAGAAGATTGGTACACTGGTTATTCTGCTGCGTAACTTAAATCTACACTGATTATGTAACGGTGCACGTTTCATCAAAAAAATTACCGAGAGTCTACTTGAAGTGACCATTTTGATTGTAAAGTTTTAAAGAGAAATCGTCCTGGTGCCACGTATTCCACTGAGACCGTCAAAATCTACAATACCCTTCAAAGGCTTCAATTTCCAATTATTTAGGCTTTCGCGATGACCATTAATAAATCTCACAGCCAAGCATTGTCCATTTGGGCTTTAGACTTAGAAAATTCATGTTTATCGCAACTACATATAAGTTACATGCTCACTACATGTGAGGAAACCACTGAATCTATTTCGTAAGCAAAAGACAAGCTACCAAAAAATATTTTGCACCCATTAGAGATTATTTGTATTAACCTTATTTATTATTATAACTTAGAAAAATAAAATTTTTTAAAAATCACTATTAACCTCATTTGTAAAATTAAATCTTCATATGTTGTTACAAAAAACTTCGTAAATAATTCATGCATTATACTACACTGAAATAAGAGATGGATAAAATGCAAAATTAAAATAAAATGTGCTGTTTTATGCTTAATTTCAAATCTCCAAAATTGTAAGTAAAAATTAATTTGACTGCATTGAATAGCTTCGAATAATATTAAATCAATGTATTAAAACAAAGCCACAGCAATGCGTGGCCGGGTCAGCTAGTATTTTTATATAGGAAAAAAATATTAATATTATTTCTAACTTACAGAAGGCAATATGCTTTTTTCACTTCCTTATGAATTTACCTTTTCGGTATATCAAATTTCATACAAACACTTTAATTTTGAACTGGGATCTATCTTTTCTTGTTAAAGTAAAAAAAAAAGAACAGAATATTTAAGTTGGGTTTGTTAATATTAAGGACTTTGTATGGTAAACTAGAATGAGTTTTATAACTGCAAAAGCTTGTAAAAATTTAAGGCAACTTTTCGGCTTGAAGATAAATTCTAAATTTAATTCTTTTCTTTGACGTCAGTCAAATTAGTTTTAATAACACAAAAATAATTTCGTTTTCCAGAAATGATAAGCTTTCCTAAAGTATCTAATTTTTTCATATAAGGATCGTGTAAATAAAAAATAAAAACATATCATTATTTAAGTAAAATTTCCTTCAATTCTCATACTAGATATATTCTTATATTCTGAATAAAAATTATAGAAAGTCAATTTAATGTTTCTAAAAAGATGTCATTCGCAGTGTTCCTTTTTCCTGAAAGAAATGCTTTAAGTATTAGTCAGTCCGCATTTCTTGTCCAGATCTAACGGAAATCCATTGAACGCGAATTGCTTTAAGTTTGGAGATACAGTGAAATATAAGATTAACACAAAAAGGCTCAACAGTCAGTAGGCTAAGAACCTTTAGATTATCGATTTGTGGAGATATTGATATTTCTAAAATCTCCAATTCATGACTTTCCAGTGATATTAAATATTTGCTATTTAATGAATTTGAAGCGTGTCAATATGATATTTAAAAGATAACCAGCTGGTGAGCCACACTTATTTTGAAAGATTAGGCGTAAATATTGGCTTTTTAAATCTGACAAAGTTGCAAAGACTCACATTTTTTCATTTAACCATGCATAATTAACTGTATAATAGTTGCAAGTTTAACTGTTAGTTTCTTTACGTGCTTTTGGACCGAAGTTTTTAAATTTATTAAAACATTTGTTTTTAATAACTTGAAATTTAGAACCTGGGCGATTTTTTGTTTTTGTGTAGTATTGAAACTAAATTTCTTCTTCGAATTTTTTTCTTTTAAATACTTAATAACTGTTTGTGAGGATTCTATTGAAAATATGCTTTTTGCAGAAAATATATAATAAAATTATTTCAATGCTTGAAAAGGAGATATCACAGAAATGAGGGTGCACTTATCACAACCAATATGGACAGGTAATAGTTGTAAAAATATTGCATATGTAAAAAAAGCAACCCTGCATTTTCAACTAAACAATAGTAAAAGAAAGTTCTTATCATCCAGTAAATCCATGGAAATTGAAGGGGAACCAATAAACTTATTTTTCATTACCTTGCATAATAAGTAATAAGCCTCATTTCTTTTAAGGTAAGATTTTATATAAAAATTACAGTTTTCTAAAATTTATATTTTTAAAGTTGTGTGAATTTATTGTATGCATGTATTCTATGTTTCTTAAATGCAATTCTGTATACTGAAGTGGCATTTTTAAAACATTCTTAAAACATTTAAATCGTAAAACATCGTAACAAAAAATAACAATTTTTAATAAATTCATGGTGATTTTACGTAAAAGTATGTTTTGAAATAACTAAGTCTAAGTAATATACAGATGCAAGTAAATTGTATATTAATTAAGACTTTCATATCAGACACTCATTTATCAACAAAAACCATAAATGACTGCAGAGTAGTGAATAAAATAATGTACGAGGGTTTTTTATATTGTACAAAAATTATTTTATTTTTTAACTAAAATCATCTAACCAAAATTATCTTCTTATATCCAGTAAAATTTAACTACTGTGCCATAAAACTTTTGTGTGACTCTACAGTTTTGTTAAATGTTTATTTATACTCTGAGAAAAAAAATTAAAATCGGGAACCGAACAATCAGTTTTTTTTTTATAGAAATAACACTAAGTTTATTCACGATATATATGACTTATCCTTTCAGGGATATAGATTAATATACAAAATTCGATTCCGATCGTAATCCATTTGTGATGTGGATGTATGTGTATTTGAACAAATCTGAATGAAGAGGAAAAATTAATTTCGCTCTGTAATAATCGAGATCTAATTTCCAAACTGGAAGATTCAATTAGTTCATTTTGGTTTAAAATTAGTGGTGATTATCTCATATAGTAAAAATGTTTAAATATATTGTTTTAATTTTCTGCATCTTATGTACGCGAATTAGAATTATCAGACTTAAATATAAAATGAGAAAAGGAGATATAGACTTTTGAATGAAGATGACGAAATGAGAATAGCATTATCATTTTTATGACCAAATTTCAGCGAAATTATCAAAACTCATCAAGCTCAAATTTCGCATCAAACGTATTCTTATGATTAATTTGTTAATAATTACTCAATATACATTTTGTGCTGTCTTTGTCGCGCGTGTTATTTTATTTAGCATTGAGAATTACTGTCATAAACTATGTTATGCAGTGTCTGTCTTACAGATCAGGAAAGTTCTTTTCAACTTAATCTTGTTCCACCACCTTCTTGTTCCACCAAATTTTGAAATTGTTAAAAATTTCCCGCAAAAAAAAAAAGGTTTAGAATTGCTACCATAGAACATCTTTTCTTTATAGCTAGGTACCAAGGAATAGTAACTTTTTTCTCCATATAATTTTAAGCCACCTTAATGAATATATTAGTCAATATTTTCCTTAAATTATATAAGAGCATGTTCTGGTTTCAAAAAGTTAACAGAAATACAGATTTTGGATGCTCGTTACAAAATTTTATAAAAAAAAATTTGCATGAAATGTTGAACACCCCTTTTTTATTTGATCAGTCACTAAGAACTTCACTTTATTAATGTGAAGCTGTGGTTAATAGAATTTTAGAAGTTTTTACAAAAAACAGTCTTTATGGCTCCTTTACTATCTCTAGCAACACGAGTTTTATATAATCCTTTCAATCCTTTTGACAACAGCCCATCTTCTCAAACTGAGAATTTTCCAATTTAAAAAATAGAAAGTATAAAGATAGTTAGAGTTCTTAATTTTAAAAATGATTTGGTCCGATCACGA